>OZ020289.1:798625-922870 GCA_963971205.1 Aethes cnicana
GCCGGGCGCGGTGTTGTTTTCTATACATAAATGTTCTAAAAACGAGAAAGAGAAAAGGAACCAGCTGTGCATAATAAATCTTAATCTTTATATATATATATATATATATATATATATATATTATATATATATATATATATATAAAGGGTGTAAAGTAAAGGGTGTGTTCGTAAAGACACGGCTTTCTCTATTACCACACCTCCAATCAACTTCCCGTTTGGGGTGGTAAATACCCCTTAGTACGTAGATGATAGTAAGGGAGTTTGGTCGCGGTGGTGGAAGTGGGTGTTGGTGGGAGGCAAAAAATCTGAAAAAAAAAAATATCCGTCCTTTTCTAACCGATCTGGATAGATCTCAAAATTCCTGAGATGATCTAGCAAACTATTTTCATTTTAATTAATTGAAAATGTTCGAGAAAGTTCCAGAAACATCTCGAATGATCCGGTTTTTTTTTAATAATTGCACTGTTTTAATTAGTTGAGAATGAAAGTTCCAGAAACATCTTGAATGATCTAGAAAATTTTTCAATAATTGTAGACTGTTTTAGAAATTTGAGAATGTTCAAGAAAATTCCAGTAACTTCTTAAATAATCTGATTTTTTTTTTAAATAATTGTAGACTGTTTTATATGGGATGGGAATGTTTAAGAATAATCCAGAAATTTATGGAATAATCTAAAAAATCCCCCTCAAGATTGCTACAAGTGATCAAAAAAAAACGAAATTGAAGTGATGTACTCCTAAATGTTCTAGTGATCCAGCGACTTTTCGTCAGTTCAATTGTCTCTGCAGTCGGGTAAAGATCAATTGGGAATCAAAAGTGAACAGTGTCTAGAAAAATCCAAGTGATTTTGACAAGTGTAAAAGAACTACTTAACTATTTGAATGTTCTAGAGTGTTCTTATCTTCTATATATATAAAACAAGAAACTTACTGACTGACTGACTGATCGATCAACGCAGAGCCGAAACTACTGGTCGTAGAGAGCTAAAATTTGGCATGCAGGTTCCTTAGGGAACGTAGGGGAGCACTAAGAGAGGATTTTTGGAAATTCCCCCTTTAAGGGGGTAAAAAGGGGGTTGAAAATTTGTATGAAACTTCTAAACCGCTAGACCTAGAAACATGAAATTTGGCAGGGAGGTTCTTTTTATAACGTAAGTGAGCGTAATTAAAGAATTTTTGGAAATTCCCCCTTTAGAGGGGTAAAAAAGGGGGATAAAAGTTTGTATGAAACTTCTAAACCGCTAGGCTTAAAAATATCAAACTTGGCAGGGAGGTTCCTTTTATAACGTAAGTGAGCATTATTAAAGATTTTTTGGAAATTCCCGTTTAGAGGGGTAAAAAGGGGATTAGAAGTTTGTATGAAACTTCTAAACCGCTAGGCTTAAAAATATCGAACTTGGCAGGTAGGTTCCTTTTATAACGTTAGTGAGCAATTGATAAAGGATTTTTGGAAATTTCAAATCTAAAGGGGTAAAAAGAGGGTTGAATGTTTGTATGTAACTTCTAAACCACTGGGCCTAGAAACATGAAATTTGGAAAAAAAGGTTTCTTTTATGACATAAATGAGCCCTAACAGGGCTCTAGGAATTGTTCCCATGTAAAAATGGTCCCACATAATGTGTTATTTGGAAAGTAATTTAGAGGACACAGGCCTCCCCTCATCAAAATAAGGCAGTGGGACGCAAATAGGCTGTAGTAGTAGTAGTACTAATAGTAGCAGTAGCAGTATTTAGAGGGATACGGATAGGATTAAGCATTTCTTGCACTTTATGATTGCCATTTACACCATGCAATTTAAATGAATATCTTAGGAGTTATCGAAAAGAAAATGAATTCAGCGCGTACTTAGCTGACCCGCAGCGGCCTTGTAGTTGGCCATCTGTTTGCGATGCTTATAATGACCAGTCGTTTTTCAATACGAGCTCAATATGAGTGGCGCGCACAATCGAGTCCCGGGGCAGGAAAAAGTTCGGTTTACAGGGGTTCAGTGTTTAGGCATTTTTGGAAATTCCCCCTTTAAGGGGGTAAAAAGGGGGCTGAAAGTTTGTATGAAACTTCTAAACCGCTAGGCTTAGAGACATGAAACTTGGCAGAGAGGTTCCTTTTACAACGTAAATGACTATTAATAGAGAATTTTTTGGAAATTCTCCCTTTATAAAGTAAAAAGGGGGTGGAACGTTTGTATGAAACTTCGAAGCCGCTAGGCTTAAAAACATCAAACTTGGCAAGGAGGTTCCTTTTATAACGTTAGTGAGCATATTAATAAAGAATTTTTGAAAATTCCCCCCTTAAAGGGATAAAAAAAGGGTTGAAATTTTGTATGTAACTTCTAAACCGCTGGGCCTAGAAACATGAAATTTGGCAAAAAGGTTTCCTTTGTGACCTATTTAATAAGCAACTAACAAAGGATTTTTGGAAAGTGCCTTCTTATAGGTGTAAAAAGGGGGTTAAAAGTTTGTATGTAACTACTAAGCCACTGGACCTGGAAACATGAAAGTTGGATAAATGGTTTCATTTATGACATAAATGAGCACTAACACAAGATTTTAGGAAATTGTCCCTTTATATTCAATTCAATTCAATTCAATCATTTATTCAGCAAATTGGCCACATAGGGGCACTTCTACACGTCAGAAAAAGAATTTACCAGCGCTTCCTGGACCCATTGCTTGAGAAGAAGCGCCGCAACAAACTCAAGCAGAAGGACTTTTTTCAAAATTTACAAATTTACATTACATGTATAAAATATACATATAGGTACGTACTAAAATTACATTGAAGGGATGTATAGTCCCTAACTTAAACTTAAATCTAAGATCTTAGAGATGTATAGTCTCCAAGGGCCAGAAAAAAAATATATGGAGATGGCCTCCATTGTCAAATAAATATAAATTCCATAGATGTCGACAGTCTCAAAATGTCAATAAATAATGAAATACATCATGTATAAAAGAGTTCATTAATACATGTCAATAAGAACATGATGAGGTCTCTCGCTTAAAATGTTTGACTTAGTAATATAAGGGGTAAAAAGGGGGTTAAAATTTTGTATGTAGTTTTTTATATAGTAATAATAAAATAAAAAAGTTAATTAAAAAAAACAAAAAACCCGACTGCGTAAAAACTAAAAAGAAAAAGACAAGACTACTTAGTTCAGTAGTAGCTAGGATTATGTTAAGTAATTGATTGCTATTGAGGAATCTAAAGATGCCTACAGTCGGGACCCATTTAAAATCTAGGTTAAAATGTTACAAATAATGGGTCCCGATAGTAGGCATCTTTAGATTCCTCAATAGCAATCAATTACTTAACATAATCCTAGCTACTACTGAACTAAGTAGTCTTGTTTTTTCTTTTTAGTTTTTACGCAGTCGGGTTTTTTTTTTTTTTAATTTTCAAGAAGTAGTGCTGCTTACATACTTGGACCAAGGAAACACCTTTATTTCAATCGTCATAACGCAAAACCAATTTTATTTTTTACGCAGAATCTACGGCACGGAAAATTCTGAGATTTTTTTCTCTTGATACGGAAGGTTATTCCTATCCATAAAAAAATAATCGAGCACATTGTCATTTTTCACCCATAGCCAATTCAGAAATCCGAATCAAATTTCAGACGCATGCGCTCATCACTTTGCACGTTGAAACTTGCGACATCAGTCGCAAGTTTCAACGTGCAAATTTGACACGATCGTCAAAATACATCGTTCAGTTCATCAGACATTGTAAGAAGACTCAGATCTTCGTGTAGAACCATATTTCGTCGTAATTCGAGACGGCAGGCATCAATCCGTAAGTTCGAGAAAAGCGGCGATACCTACATCATCGGTGGACTGTCGGCTCGGCAAGTTGGCATCATACAAGAGGAAATTTATTTGTTAGTGTGAATGCGGCGGCGTGAAGTCGGTGCTGCCACAATAACGGACATTCTGTATTTAGCTGTCAAAGGGAACTGTCAGTGAACGCGAGTGCTGCGTCAATAGCGTGAAACGGAACGCACCTCTATTGACATTTGACGTCTGTCATTCAATCGTTATCTTATCAGCTTATCAGTTTGTTATTGTATTTCGTAACTTAGTTTTACAATCAGGACACCTTCAAAAGGTATTAAGTAAATTTCGGGTTTCTTTGTTCAGTAATCAGTCTAAAATGAGTGACGAAGAATTAGAAAGTTGATGATCTTGTTTTAATCAGAGATGAAAATTCACCGCCTTTGCAATGCAACGCCTGTAGGGTTATTGAATTGTATTCAGGTAAAGATTCAGTTGTAAGATCAGTTAAATTAAGAACTCAAAATGGCGAGTTAGTCAGACCTGTAATTAAATTGTGTAAGTTACCAATGTTACAATAAGGCTAAAACAAGTTGTCTAATTGTAAATAATGTAAACATATAATATTTAGTTAAGATTTATTCAGTACTGTTGTATATTTAGTTCATGGCTTGCGTTATTCAGAGTATTCAGATTTGTATTCAGATAGAATTTCAGTGTTTGTATTCAGATATATTTTCAGCTTTGTATAGATTTTCAGTTGTAATATTTTCTCTTTCCTGCCCCGGAAGGAATGTTAATTTAAATTAACACGTCTCAGTAATTTCAGAACGCAGCCTAGGTACTTACTTTAACTTGAACGTATCTTTAGAGTGAATGAGGTCGCTGTCGGACCTCTCTCTTGTTGGTGTTATAAGTTTCATAAAGGGCGAACGGACGTTCCTAAAATTTTATTGGTGTAAAATTGTAATATTTTCAAGATAAGTGAATTAAATTATATTCAGTGTATAAAAAACGTGACTATTACTCAGATCCGCCAACAAAGTAAATGAAATCCAAAGCAGTTAGCGCCCACGAGATTAACGTCCTCGTCGTCTGCCATCCTTGCACTGACTAGCACGCCCGCGGCCGTGTAAACACTCTGCTTTTATTGTGTTTACATGAACGGCGTTCAACACGACGTTCACGGGCACGTTTATGTAAACGCACTATGAGGCCCTTTTCACATGCACACGGTCACGGCACGATCGCCATGCCCGTGAAATGCAGTGCAAAGGGCCTCAGGCTTAACATGCCTCTTTGAATTCCATTTCGGTTTTGTTAAACATGCCGGTTATTTTCTGTTTCAGAATAATGTCAGTCTATCAAGATAGCCCTGATTGAATCCCAGAAAAGAAAAATAGGGAAGAAAAGTTTTACAAAGACACATTATTGATACGAAATTCAGAATATGACTCCTGTGAAGATTCATGTTTTCATCGAAGAAATTCAGCAATATTCCCATATATCCTTACTAGGTTCTTCCCGCTTGGGACGCGTTAACCGAATTCCACGCGGGTGAAGTCGCGGGTAGAAGCTAGTATTCCCATAAGTATGCAGAGCACTGAGTAGTTGAGAAAAAAAAATGGAATACTAGCTTACCCAGCGGACTTCGTACCGCCTTAGATTTTTTTTTTGGTATGAAAAATAGCTTCGTCCTATTCTCAGACCTACTGAACATACACACCAAGTTTCATACGAAACGGTCGAGCCGTTTCGGAGAAGTTTGGTTACAAATACTGACAATTTTATATATTACACTTTCTGCCCGCGACTTCGCCTGCGTGGAATTCGGTTATCGCGTTCCCGCGGGAACTATACGTTTTTCCGGGATAAAAAGTAGCCTATGTCTTCTCCCGGGACTCCAACTATCTCCATGCCAAATTTCATCTCAATCGGTCCAGCGGTTGAAGCGTGAAGTGGTAACAGACAGAGTTACTTTCGCATTTATAATATTAACTAGTTTCTGCCCGCGACTTCGCCCGCGTGGAATTCGGTTATCGCGTTCCCGCGGGAACCATGCGTTTTTCCGGGATAAAAAGTAGCCTATGTCCTCTCTCGGGACCCCAACTATCTCCATGCCAAATTTCATCTCAATCGGACCAGCGGTTGAAGCGTGAAGAGGTAACGGACAGACAGACAGACAGAGTTACTTTCGCATTTATAATATTAACTAGCTTCTGCCCGCGACTTCGGCCGCGAGGGATTCGGTTATCGCGCTCCCGCGGGAACTATGTCCTTTCCCGGGACCCCAACTATCTGCATGCCAATTTTCATCTCAATCGGTCCAGCGGTTGAAGCGTGAAGAGGTAACAGACAGACATACAGAGTTACTTTCGCATTTATAATATTAATATGGATATGGATATTAATATGGATTTATTTGTAATGTGAATTTGTAATTTTGAAAAAGGCTTTCTGCAGAGTTTGTTTAGCAGTCAGTCTCAGCAATGGTTGTATTTGAATTTCTTGAGTATGATTTAATGAAAAATGTTGTGAAATTTGAATTTGCAATAAGTACCTACTGATTGATGTGTTATAAATGCAAAGTACTTTAAATAAAAATTCATAAATAGGAATGAGTTACTTTCGCATTTATAATATCAGTATGGATGTAGATTGTAAGGTTCTAGGTGATAGAAATTAAAACATATTTTAATTTGTATTCTTGTTATTTATTATTTAACCAAGTATGTTTATTACAGTACTGTTATAAGCAACATTATAGCCATGGTGACCTAGTGGTTCGACCTACCGCCTCTCATGCAGAGGGTCAGGGTTTCGATTCCGGCTTGCACCTCTAAGTTTACTTGTGTGAAATTCAATTTGAATTAACCACTGTGCTTTTCGGTGAAGGAAAACACCGTGAGGAAACCTGCACGCATCTGCGAAGTAATTCAAAGATGTGTGTGAAGTCCCCAATCCGCACTGGGCCCGCGTGGGGACTATAGCCCAAACCCTCTCATGATGAGGGGAGGCCTGTGCCCAGCAGTGGGACGCAAATAGGCTGTAGTAGTAGTAGTATAAGCAATATAAAATAAATGATTTAAAAAAAACATGTTTACTTTTTAATATTAATTTTGAAAGTGGTCAACATAAAACATTCAAATATTATTCTATCTGCTAAAGGCACCAATTTTGAATCCAACTTGCCACTTATAACCCTTTCACCATGTATCCATTCTGAAGAATTCTTTTTTGATCTTCTCAGTTGAGAAGTCTCAAATTGTCCATCAGTATTTTTTTAAATTGTGGCACATTCACTGTAACATCTTAATGGCACACCAGGTCTTGCACATTACAGCCGTGGTCACACACATTTTTCAAACACTTCACGATTACTCGTAGAACCACCATATGCATCGGACACAGCCTGATGCTGAAAGAAATCCCAACTAAAACTTTTAGAGTATTTGCTGATTTGTAAGTGAAATATGTAAGCTGTTGTGTAAGTGGATTTTTGGGCTTCTCTATTTTTATCACAGTGCATGGATTAATCTTGCCATAGTACTTCATATTTTTATCTATGCATTGTTTTGGCACCCAAATGTTGATCCATGTTATAAAAATGTTTACATTTTTAGGACATTGTGTTTTGAAATCATCACTTTCACTTAAATCACATTGGATACCAATATCTTTCTGTTTCGTCTCGAATTCAATTTCCACTTTGCAGAAGTTTGTAGTTTCCATGAGGTAGGTGTCATCCTTCTCTTTTTGTTGTACTTGGAAAGTGTTTTTTCTTAAATTTCGCGCTAAAAGCCTTTGATGTCGCTCCTTTTTTCATGCAAACTAGAATTTTGTTCATTCCATTCCATGGAAATTGACTTGGCCCTGCACATTTTTTCAACACAGCTCTGGCTGAAACGATAATAAAATAAATGTTATATTATATAGTTAAGTTCTCTTTGATTAGGCAAGTACTAAAAAAACGCTTGCACTACATCATTGAAGGTATGCGCACAAACAAAGGTGACATAACTAAAGTTTATCATAAATAAGCACAAAATATCCTTACGTTTTTCTAGTACCGTCTAGTCTAGTCCTTCGGTAGCTGGAAATCGTCCGCCGTGAAGTGACTTTTATAAACGAGGCTATTTTTCGCTGGAGAGAGAGAGCTGGTAAATGCATTCGGCTTTTTATCAGCTATAGGGAACTTATGCCCTCTTTATTTGTACACATAGGCACTGCACAATACTGTGGCATCTTCGTAAACAATACTCTTATAACGATTCTAAGAATAAATAAACCAAAAAGTTATTGGAAAATACAACTCATGTATTTACATGTATTTTGACAGGCAGGTGGTTGGACTTGACGCTACAGTGCTGCCATCTGACGTAGAACATTTCAGAAAACCCACGATATTTTTCAATGTCCATTTATAAAAATACGCTCACTTTTTTCACATGTATTCTAATTTAGTCTAACAAAGGAATGAATTCAAAATATTTCAAATTTATCTCATCGAACAAATCATATTTGAAAGCATGACATGTTGAATTAGTGAACGCGTCCGTAGCACAATGTTCAATAAAAGCGTTTCGTTTCCTAGAAATTACAGTGTGCATTATTTCTAAAATAGGCCATTTTTCGACGCTTGCTGTATTTTAACAGACTTTCCAATGTATAATGTTGATATCAACAGTAGAAAAACTCTTCTTTTTGAGCTTACGGTGATTAAAGTTATCTATGTTCATTTTGATTTCTTGCAATAACGAAACGTCCATCAACGAAACGTCAATTTCGGTAGCTACATTTAGTAATCTGTGATTTCGGTCCTTACATTCATTAGTAATCTCAATCGGTCATTGCATTCATTAGCTATATGTGGCTATAGATATGAAACTAATCGCGATTAATCAAGTGTCAACGGCGATCAGAAAGTGTAACTAGCAATTGGCTTGAAGCTAATGGCGAACGTGATTGAGCTGCTGGACCGATTTTGACGAAATAGTTGGAATCCCGAGAAAGGACTGCTTTTTATCCCGAAAAAACGCATAGTTCCCGCAGGAACGCAATTACCAATTCCACGAGGACCAATTTGCGGGCAGAAGCTATAGGTAAATAATATCTTGGAACATTTCACGCAAATTCACGCAGCCCCAAAAACGATAATATGCCCATCTACTGGCGGTTTGTCGAAGTCTAAATAGGGACGGGCGTAGAAGCCTCGATGCATAGTGCAACCGAAAAATTTTGAAGCTATTCGACCGCCAATTAAGAGGGTTTATCCCGAAAGTTGGCAACGTCTCATATACCTGTCAAATGTTTCGCTGTTTTTATTAATTTCTCAATATTACTGAATTAAAAAAGAACTTCTTATTCTATGGTTGAATGACGCGTCTCGTTTTATATTTGTTGGTTAGGCATTCAAATCATAAGATTACATTAAAATTCAAGGAAAATGCGATGGAAACTTTTCAAAAGATAGTACTTCCGTAATCCTAAAAATTTCGTGTTCCTATGATAATTGTTGCAATCCATACTTAATGTTTTATTCAACCATAGAGCGGTTATTCATGATTTCATTTAGTAATATTCAGAAATTAATGAAAACAGCGAAATATTTGACAGCTATTTGCGACGTTGCCAACTTTCAGAGTAAACCCTCATAAGTTCCGGTTAGACAAACTACATAAACGCCGGGTGGCTTTACTCGTATCCGCAAAACTCTTCGTTTTGGCTTTTCTCTATGGCCCAATGTCAAATTTTAACCATCTGTAACCAAAACGAGGCGTTTTGTAGTTGTAGCAACCGGGCCTAAACCATGCACTGATTTGGGAAGTACCTATGAACGTTTAGCTGTCTTTGGCAGGCATTTGGCCCAAACGGCATTGCCAGTATGGGCAATATAAATTCAGAAAGCCAATTTGAGGAAGTTGGGCCAATGTTTGCCAACTGCTGTTGAATGAGACGCGTCACTATCACCCCGCGATGACGCCCGTATAGCACGGCACAACTTAGAAGGCGCGTGTCAAAGCACTTAAGCCGTTGGCGCAAAGTCTGTTATTGCTTAATCCACGCCTTCTAAATTGTGTAAACCTATACAAGTTTATCAGTTACGTAACATACGTAAGCGTTACGTTTAGACCACCGTTACTAAACAGGCTTGATATCAATACTGTACTCCACTGTGTTTTACCCGTAGATATAAGTTCCGTTTTTGCTTGATACTTACTTAACACTTTGCGGTGACAGGTTGCTGTCGTAACTTCCGTTCTAATTATAATATGAAACAAAATGTCCTGAAACGGATGAGATGCAATGCAAAATGCTTGAGTGTGAATGAAACCAGAAAATATCGTAGGTATATATAAATAATTTAATTTAGAAAAACCTGTTCACAATAAATAGTCTTAAAATAATGGTAAAGTTTTTAAATAAGTATCTACTCTAAACCGCTATTTCTAGCTAAAATTACTTAAATTATTCATAAGAAATAAATATTCACTTCCTAAATCCAGTAAATTTTAAAAATAGGCAAGAAAATAAGTTAATTTCGAAATAGACTCGTATTCATTTAATTATTCAAAAATATATGGATAAATAAGTACACATATTTTTAATTCTAATAATAATCTACTGATTTTCAAAAGATGAACTCCAATGTATCACAGTGAAAATGATTGGAATTTATATCAATTCATAAACCCATAATGTCGTTAGGGAATATACCAATATTACGTAACACTTTCAGGGTCTTCAAAATACCACGCTTGGCCATAAGGGCTCTCACCCACGGCGGCTTTTTATAGCGAGGCTGCCGCGCTACTCATATAGCTATCCTTTTTTTACATCAAAGAGTAAAAGAATAGCGATAAGTATTAGTAGCGCAGCAGTATCGCTACAAAAAGCTGTCGTGGGCGAGGGCCCTAAGGGGACGGGGGAGGTATATCAATATTCACTATGAAAATAGCGTTTTTTTCGAGGTTTTTTAGCACATAAGAAGAAATATGAGCTAAATTAATATCATGAAAACTTTCTACTTTGAAAAAAAAAGGTCTGTAAAGTCGGTTTACGGACGATAATTTTATACATCGTGATAACGTCACGTAACGCTACAACGCTACTGTTTCGTCATGATTTTACGTGCGCACAGCCGGCGTTCATCAATTTAGAAGACGTTATCACGTCAAAAGTTTTAAACATAAGTATATTTATTAAATCCTACGTGAAAACAATGGGGGGAGGGGCGTCTTGTGAAGGTCACTGAAGGGGGGGGGGGGGTTAAAAAGCATAAATAACGGGTCACGTAATATGAGTACGTTCCCTAAATACATTCATAGCGTACAGGTTTACAGAACTTAGAAGGCGCGTGGATTAAGCAAGAATAGACTCTGCGTCAACGGCTTAAGTGCTTCACCGCGCGCCTTCTAAGTTGCGTCGTGCTGTAGTTGCAACCACATTATGGTTTACCCAGAAATTTACTTGAGTTTACAACTGTGGATTTTTTTATGTATACACCTACTGATAGTAAAATTTTTTTTCGGTTAAGGAAAACATCGTGAGGAAACCTGCACGCATCTGCGAAGTAATTCAAAGATGTGTATGAAGTCCCCAATCCGCACTGGGCCCGCGTGGGGACTATAGCCCAAACCCTCTCATGATGAGAGGAGGCCTGTGCCCAGCAGTGGGACGCAAATAGGCTGTAGTAGTATACTGATAGTAAAATAAACCAGGTACATTAAAAAAACTATATGAAAAACTACATGGACTTTGGAACATAGCTGTTTCGTTATTTGTAGCCCATACTACTATCATATGTATATTCAATGCTATTTCTAACTACGTCATAATTATACATGTGATAGTAAACTGGGCATAATTAAATAGGTTAGATTTTAGAAGCACGATGCTAACAAACTTACTTTGACAAGATTCAATTTTAGTCGGCTATAGCTTCGACAGTACTTTTTAATATTAAATATAATTTCTATACATATAAAAGCTGTATGGGTCACGAAGATATTATAATCGCCGCAAACCAAAGTGACCATCGGGGCCATACAAACTTTTATGGCGGCGTTCGTCACCTTGCTCTGCGGCGAGTATAAACATAGGCCGCCAAGCCAATGTAGAGATCTTCTACTATCTAAAGTCCCGCGCCTTCACATTTCAAAACGCTTCAAAGCATAGACATAAATAATACTTCGTATGGACCCGGCCTAACGTAGATACATGTCATGTTTCCCCACTTCATTGGTGTCCAATCCAAAATTAAACTTATATCGTGACACTAAAGCTGGGTCACATTTTTCCAACAACGAAACGAGTTTTTAGATACTGAGTAACAGTTTCGAAAAAAGTTTTTTTAAAAACGCTTATTGTCACGCACGCTCGGTGACAGAACTTTGGATTGGACACCGTGGAAGTGGGGACATATTACGTGTACGTTAGACCGGGTCTATATTATTTACGTCTATGCTTCAAAGTATTTAAAAAGCACCACCAACTCTCTCAACACATGTGTGCGTGCTGAAACAGCCATCAACTATGGGTTGAGAGTGTTGGTGGTGCTTTTTAAATAATGATAAAAAAATTGAAGCGTTTTGAAATGTGAAGGCGCGGGACTTTAGATAGTAGAAGATCTCTAAGTGACATTGTTCTACGTTGTTATTAAGGCCGTTCCCTGACCCAGCATCGTCAAATTGCTCATGTAATATAATACTTTTCTAAGAAATATTACAAAACATATGTTATATTTGATTATATTGTCCTTACATTGACAGCTTTCGTTACACGTTTCACGAAACTTTGCTCGATACAATTTAATTCCAAAGTAACCTCTAACTCGGACCTATAATCCAACTTTACTCCAGTTTATTATATTAAACAGTGTAAAACTAAATATAACAGAAATATTATCCGTATTATATGCATACATTGACAGCTTTATAAATGCCATGTTTTTAGACGGTATTTTTATAGAAATGAAAATGCGTTAAATACTAACTAAATCGGGCGTTCTGTGCGTAGCGCTTTCTCTTTCACTCGTTGCACGAGTGACAGTGACGGCTGAGCTGGGTATAGGAACGGCCTTAAGCCTGGTTCACACCGAACGCGTCTGCAGCAACGCTACAAAGTACCTACTGAGCGTCGCGTGCACGCGTCGCAAGCGGTGAATCATACTTTACAAGAACTAATGCTATACAATACAAGACATGAATGAACGCACGATAGCACGGTGCTGCGGACACGACTGGTGTGACAATTATCATTGCAAAGATCAAAGAGATCTTTTTAGTTGATTTAACGATTATGCACTTACAAAGTATAATACGAGTTGTATTACATTATAATATAACCCATACAGCACTAAATTAATTCTCACTATGCTATATCATCACGAACTATAGGTGAATAGACTAGGTTTCTTATTGCCACATTACCAGATAATGTCCAAACCGCAGTACATAATAACAGTAACCTATGTGAGATAGGTGAGAAAACCTTCCCGAACTGCATACTTCATAGCTCGGGACCGCTCTTCCCCCCTCGTTCCCCTCCACTCGATTCCTTTGTCAAGATGGCTTCGACGTCCTATACTGTACGGTTGTTATTAGACTTCTAAAGGCTACTGCATCAACATCCAACATCCACCGATAAGTCGTGATGATATAAAATAAACACTTAAAATATAAAATTTACATCAATCGGTGATCACGTTCGTCCTTTACCAAAATTATTTAATTTTAAAATTAAACGAAAAATTTCAAGAGATCACGATTATATCAAGAATACCTACGGGTTACTGCCCGTCCCGTCTACTGGACGCAGTTACTACCTAGTTGGTGAATCGCTGTGACATGCAGTTTTGTAATAGAGAAGTATAAACTATTTATTTTAGTTGAGAGTTGGCAACGTCGTATATAGCTGTCAAATGTTTCGCTGTTTTTATAAATTTCTCAATATTGCTGAATTAAAAAGGAAGATATCATTATATGGTTGAATAACGCGTCTCGATATATATTTGTTGGTTAGGCATACAAATGATAAGATTACATTAAAATGCATGGAAACTGCGATGGAAAGTTTTCAAAAGATATAACTTCCATAATACTAAAAATTTCGTGTTCCTATGATAACTGTTGCTATCCATACTTAATGTTTTATTCAACTATAGAGCGATAACTCATGTTTTCTTTCAGTAATTAATGAAAACAGCAAAATATTTGACAGCTATTTGCGACGTTGCCAACTTTCAGAGTAAAGTCTCAAGTCTGCCCGGGGTGGCCCGGGTCACACCAAATACGTGTGCAGCCGTGCACGCGACGTGCTATAACTATACAAAGGACGGGCACGTTGAGTGCACGGCACGCAATCGGTGTCTCATATCTTACTAGAACTGCACCTTGTTGCACACTCACTCGGTGGGACCCTGGCTTTAAGAGACTGTATGTTATAAATGAGACTAGGTTGTTATAGAGCTGTTTCAAAAACGTTACAGCCAGATTGTGAACGTGACATTTAATATAAAATATACAAATATCCGTGTAACCGCGTCCTTTAATTATCACCGAAAAAGAAATTTGAACATACGTTTAGTGAGACAGAAAATGTAAACCACAAAAAGGTACGTAAGAAGAATTAGTCAATATATTTACAAAATACATATGTCATAATTTTAGTGTATAAATATTGAAAAATTTGTCTTAAATAAAAGAGCGCAGTCAAAAATTGTAAAGACGTTTCGTAAAATAGATTTTCATACACCACTAAAAATATAAAGCAAGTTTAAATTAAGCCCATAAATTTGATTAATAATTGTGAAATTGAAGAAAAGATAAATTTAAATTAACATAAAATATATCTAACCTATTACTATCTACATCTAAATTTAATGTGATGACGTGTAGTGGACTACGTTTACCTAATAATAAATAAATTTACAATGTTTACAGTCTTTTTGAAAAATAAACAGACTAACTTCACTAATAAATAAAAATATCTACAGTTGAGTTGAAGGTTTTTGATTCCTCTTCAAAATTATTATATACGATTTTGTAAACAGTTTTAACTAAGAAAAAATCTCCTAGGATATTTTTTTTTGCATCTTTGGATTGTTTCACATGATTCCTCACGATGCCTCCCATCACTGTAAACCTCGTTATTAAATTTTAAATTACAATTTTGCACATAAATAATTAACTGAAGTCAAAGGTGCGGAGCGGATCGAGACTCGAACGCCGACACTACTATTACATGAAATATACTACTTACATGAAGGCGGAGGGCGGTCAAAACGGTTTCCTAATACGACTTTTCATTACTGTGACTGTGACTCTAATATTGGTTTACTGCTCCACAGTGTACCAACGAGATTTCCTTTAAAGGGAGACAGCGTGAGAAAACTTGCCCCCATCTTTGAAGAAATTCAAAGATGTGTGTTAATTCCCTATTCCGCTTTGCTCTGAACACGCTTGGGGACTAGTGTTGTTGTGAGGTCTGTGCTCACTTCAGTAGTGGGACATTAGACTATTGTAGTGACTATATGAAAAAACCATGCTTGAATTTTCCGAGTATGTTTTTTTTTTGCACCCCTTGCACCAACTCCGCTAGCCTCCAGTTACTCTCTAACTAGAGTTACGTTGTTACAGAATCCAAAGATAGCGACTAGGTGTAAGTGGTCGTAAGAGGAATCCAATCGATAACCTTAATATATCCTAACTAGAAAAGTGGCACTTGGTCAATTGCACATTATTCGTAAGTGATCTTCCTTTTCACTCTATTATCTGCTGCTAGCGCATCGTTCTTTCTCTTTCTAACTGCAGGTGGATCTTTACCAGTCTTCTCGTTGGGCGTGGTCTCGTTTTCCATCTGCAGTTGGTAGCTATCCTTGTCTTCGCAGACTTTGGTGTTGTCCTCAAAGCCTATCCAGTTCTCCCCCTCCCGTTTGTACCATTCTATGGTGCCGGCCAAAGGTGTCTCCGTGTCGAAGTCGAAGTTCCATTTCTTCCTCATCTCCGCTTTGTCCCTAAAAACACAAAAAACATATATTTATTTCGGCAACTAGCATCTGAGTCACTAAGATTTAAGGCCCACAGTTCATCTAACTGCGATCGCCTATTTTGGAATTACTACTACTACTACTACTACAATAACAAACAGTTGCGTCCCACTGCTGGGCACAGGCCTCCTCTCATCACGAGAGGGTTTGGGCTATAGTCCCCACGCGGGCCCAGTGCGGATTGGGGACTTCACACACATCTTTGAATTACTTCGCAGATGCGTGCAGGTTTCCTCACGATGTTTTCCTTCACCGAAAAGCTCAGTGGTAAATTCAAATTGAATTTCGCACATAAGTAAACTTAGAGGTGCGAGCCGGAATCGAACCCCCGACCCTCGGCATGAGAGGCGGTAGGTCGAACCACTAGGCCACCACGGCTTACACCTGTATTTTTTTCTTTATACGTAAACCAAAACTTATTTATTTATTTAGGTTTATCAGCAGTTGTTACATCAAGATAACATCAGAAATATATCAAGTAAAAATTAAAGCTAAATGCACAACCAATTATAGATAAACACAGCATGCATATTAAATTTTACTTAACTAAACAATCGAGTGTTTTGATGGTACATTTTGACGAAGATACCTACAAACACTACTCTAATTATGCTTCAAGAGCTCCCACTCCCGAGTTATGATGCGCCTTATCATCATCATTTTTTTTTCAAATGCCTTTTGGCGAGTTTGTTGCGGCTTCTCAAGCAATGAGTCTAGGAAGCGCTGGTAAATTCTTTTTCTGACGTGTAAAAGTGCCGCTATACGTGGCCAATTTGCTGAATAAATGATTGAACTGAATATTCAGTGATTTAAAAAAAATACGTGTCCATTATTTTTCAATACCCTAACCGATAGGCTGAATAGATTTGCAATTTATTGATGCTATCATCATGCCTATTAAGGGACTATTCTGCATCATACCTGGCGATGGACTCTTGCAGGACGTTGGTGCAGTTGTCGATCCTGGCCTCCTCAGACAGGTCGATGTCAGGAAACAGGCGCCTGCGCACCGGGTTGTTCGGCGAAATGCGCCGCATGGCTGCGTGCGGCGGGCTCTGTGAAATAATAAATTAATAGTTTAAACAAGCTACAATTAAAACAAAAACTTTTTAAAACCAAACTCTTATTAAAGTATTCATCAAGACGGATCAAACGAGTCTAAACTGGATGGATTTGTGTCGTTTAACTACCGAGTTCCTATGGCCACCTTCCGGTTCCATCATCGGATCAGCTCCATGTCATAATAATTTTGCATGCCATCCGATTTATACCTACATGCATCCAAAAATTCAGCTCAATAGGTAACCGGGAAGTGGATAAAATTTAACTTGCAAGATTTGATTACAGTTAAATCCAGTTCTAGGAATAAAAAGATCTTTTATCTACTATGCCTTTGCCACGTATTAAGTACCTCCAAGAAATGGCTGAATCAATTGACTACCGACGCGCTTAAGGCTCAAGTGTCATGAGAGCGACGACTGCCGATCGGATGTTTCGTAAACAGTTCGATCGTTTATAAACTCGACTCGATGAAGACTAACCGGTGGAGACATTGGTATTCGCATTGAAACACCACAGAGAACACATTATTAAAATAAATATTGTCCCGACTTCAAGTCTTTAAATATAAATATAAATAGGGATCGCTCTTCCCTATAGGATCTCTCAAGCGTCCCGTGAAATTTAAGCAGCTAGATTTAAAGTTCAACTTGACGCGTGAGCGATCCTATAGGGAACAGGGAGATCCCTATTTAAGACTTCGTATATAGCCCCAGAACTTCATAGTTTCCGAAGCTAAGTACCTACCTATAGCGCGACACACTTAAAATGGGGGATATACCTATATGGATACCTATTAGGTACCTAGACTGCGCCAACGGCCTAAGTGCTTTACGAGCCTTATTTTATAATTTGTGTCTGTCCTCCTTTTCTAGCTACGTACCTGATTAGTCCGATTCTCAGGAATTCGCTTCCATTTTCTAAATGGGAAGTCTGAATTCTCATTTATAAATTCAAATGGTCTGGCATGTGCCAGTCTTTTTAAACCAACGTGTACCAGGGCCTATATTCGAATGGATCTCGCTGTTCCCCATAGGATCGCTCACGAATCGCGTGAACTTTAAGCAGCTAGAGTTAAAGTTCAACTTGACGCGTGAGCGATCCTACAGGCAACAGCGAGATCCCTATTTAAGACTTCGAATATAGGCCCAGCTCCGCAATTGACCGGGCGGCACGCTGGATCGCATTCGCACTACCAATCTACTGCAACACGGTATCACTGATTATTATGTGGTTGTTAAAATGTATGTAACGCCCTCAACTGCAAGCGCACACGCAGGCTTGCGACACAAGTTAGCATTAGCACCCCGGATTAGCCGTCGTTAGCGCTGGACCCACCGTTACCCGCTAATACGCGCCAGCGCGCGGCAGCGCACGCTAACCGGACTGCGAATTACTCAGGTCAATTCTAAGAAGGGCTTTTTCTAACTTGGAGGTTACTTTTATGTTATTATAGGAAAACGAGCACACATGCCTCCTGATGGTAAGCGATCACTGCAGCTTGGACATAAGAGATTTATAAGAATAAGAATAAGAATGGTTTATTCGGCGTAAAAATAAAAGAAATACACTTTATAAAAAAAACAGCAAAAATAACGAACAGCCGAAAGGGCTGGACAGCTCAGCATGATGCTGTGGCTAGGAGCCACAACGCGCGTTGCCTGCTGAGACCTACATTGCCACTTAGGTATGCCGAAACACAAAAGTGCGAGCACTGCTATTTAGCGGCAGGTTGGTGAAAGAGATGGTGGTAGCTATCCGGACGGACCTTGTACCAGGTCCTGCCACCAGCAAAAAATTAGGTAAACTTTAGGTAGGTTTTAGTAAGTTCTATTGAGTTGATTTGTAAGGTTAGGAAAAGTGGTATCTACATATAAGTAACTATAGGTAGGTAGAGGTATATGTCGCATTCGATCTGTAAATAGATTGCAGAAATGATAGAAGTATTTTAAGTTTGCACTAGAAACAAAGAAACAGATAGAACTGAGTAAGTACCTAAAAGTAAAGTTAATAAATAGACAAAAATAGATGCCAAAGTTCTTCTGCCGTTTATCGCTGAATTCGTCATAATTTTGTCGCCAATCAACTTGATCTAAGTCTCCTTGTTCCAGGCTAAATATAGAAGTTCATTAATAACAGTGAGACAGAGCTATTTGAGGACACAATGATACTGATCTAGGTATCCTAGGTTATGTCTAGCCCGCTCCGGTGACAGGCGTGAGAGCTGCGCGACCGCAGCGGATCTAGGTCGCGGATCGAGTGTCAAATAAGGTAAATATTGTAGTTACAGAGTAAATTTTGAATTATTTAGATAGATACAGAGTAATCTGTCACGTCCCACAGTTGGGCATAGGTCTCCTCTCATCATGAAGCTTTAGTCCCGAATAACGGACATTACCTATAAATTATCCATGTCTGCATGAACTCTATGTAGACGAGCTGTCGGTAGGCCTCCAACAAGTGACGACCTTGTAAAGGTCGCGGGAACGCGATGGATGCGAGTGGCACAAGACCGGTCCGAGTGGCGCGCCTTGAGGGAGGCCTATGTCCAGCAGTGGACGCCTATCGGCTGAAATGATGATGATGAACTCTATAGTGGACGCTTTAAAATATTGCCACGGTTTAAACCCATGTTTTCTCATAAATCCTGAAATCTATACGCAACACAAATGTAGTATTTTTGAGGGAATCCGTAGTAGAACGAAGTAGTGTGTGTGTTGACTGTGTTACAAGTGTCACTAGACTGGCCATTTTGTGGACTATCTGTTCATGTGCACTTTAGTGTGGACATGGAATAACACAAATGTTATTGCTAATGTTATATATATTGTTAAACTCATATAATTTATTAGCATACAAGATGTTACAAAATTTCACTTAAATATTGTCATGGACCCCAATGCAGCAAAACATTAAAAACCAGAACTTAAATTAAATATTCCCAGTTCCACTTCCCACACCGCGGGATCGTGATTTACACCGCGGCAAACTGCTAGTCCTTATTTAATATTATAAATACGAAAGTAACTCTGTCTGTCTGTCTTTCTGTCTGTCTATCTGTTACCTCTTCACGCTACAACCGCTTGACCGATTTACATAAAATTTAGCATGGAGATAGTTGTAGTCCGGGAAAGGACATAGATACCTAGGCCACTTTTCATCCCGGAAAAACGCGTAGTTCCCGCGGGAACGCGATACCGAATTCCACGCGGGCGAAGACGCGGGCAGAAGCTAGTAATAAATAAAATCTGTAAGATAATCTTCGAATCATTATGAAACATTCATATAAATCCGTCACAGCCTAATTATTTCTGGAGCTGTAGTTATGTGCTACGAGGTAAACGAACAGAAAGAAATGTGTTTTGTAATTCATATATGTAACACGTATAATTGTTATGGGCGTGCATATTAATCTCAAATACTGTAATGAATGGAATGCCACGTCCGTATTCACTGTAGCTCAAGACAGAAATATTAAAATGAACATTGTAAATTTTAATTTTAAAGCAACCAGTTTTTATCTTTTTTATGTCAATGGTGTAAGCAAACGAGCGCACAGCCTACCTGATGGTAAGTGGTCACTGCGGCCCATGGACACTGAAATCCTTTGATCCCCCATTAAGAAACCAAAAGATCTCGAATGCGTTGCCTACCGTGAGGCCTAAGATGGAATGCCTCTGTGCTAGAAATTTCACTGGCTGCCTTAACCCCCTACCGGAACACAGCAGTGCGAGCACTGCTATTTGGCGGCAGGTTAGCGGGGAAAGATGGTGGTACCTCGCCGGACGGACCTAGCACCAGGCCCTACCACTAGCAAACTATCTAGTCTCGATTTAAGAACCACTGCACTGTATTTGTATTTGTATTTGTATTTGAAAAGTGGAGAACAACTAAATAAAACCAACGTGTTCAATCTTCTTCATCAACGTGTATTTGCCCACCGTTGGGCATACGCCTCTCCAATCTCTCTCCATTTAGAACGGTTGTCCGTTTCCCCCATCCAGACTAGTCCTGCTGTCACTTTCAAGTCATCGGACCGCCAGGCATGCCTTCTATACTTATAACTATTATACCAAAAATTCAGAATTGAGCTGCGTGCGCATCTGTATTCATGAACGGGACTAATCTGTGGTCATCTTCACGCGCAACGCACAGACAACACGACCCACACCTGTTTTAAAATTTCAATGCGTTAATTTCGACACTACGAGCATAATAATGGAAGTCAAGAATTAGTAAAACACTTTTAGAAGAGTATAAAAAGTAGGAGTTTTTAATTGGGCGGTAAAATTTCTGAAATGGAGGCATTCCATTATCGGATTGGGATTAAGAGTTGGCAACACATTTGAAATCTCATGACCTATGTCCATGGGCTGCAGTGAGCGCTAACCATCAGGTAGCCTGTATGCTGGTTTGCCTACCAATAACGAAAAAAACCTGGTTGGCGCTACATGAACCTTGAGACCTAAAGTTTAGCTGTCGACGTCTTTCGGCAGACATGATGATGGTGGTGGTAAGGACGTAAGGTGAAACAAACGAGTAACTTGGATGAAGGGGAAATAAGAGCAAAATAGATAATTCCTTATAGTTATAGTTCCGAGTTGCGGCTTGGCAGGGCTGTAGAGGCCAGTATCACTGCGACCATTCATGATCTATTGTGATCGCCACAGACTACAGTTCACAGACAAGATTAGCCTCTGCGAGGAATTGCAGGATTTTCTTGGCCGTGAGGGCTTGAATCTCCTCTGGGTGCATTTGATGCTTCCCCAGTATGAGGTAATGGCGTCGCTTCAGCGGAGGGCATTCAGTCAGAATGTGTAGGGGCTTTCTTCCTCCTCGTTACACAGTCTGCACATTCTAGTGTTGCTGACCCCGATGTTGTTCATGTGTCTATAGTCGACAGTGGCCAGTCAGTGCCCTCACCAATGTGCGGAGATTGGTTTTGCTTAAGGCTAGAGGTATAAGGTACTTATACAAAAGATTCGTTCCTATACCCAGCTCAGCCGTCACTGTCACTCGTGCAACGAGTGAAAGAGAAAGCGCTACGCACAGAACACCCGATTTAGTTTTCTATAAAAATACCGTCTAAAAACATGGCATTTATAAAGCTGTCAATATACGCATGTAATAAGGATATTTTTTCTGTTATATTTAGTTTTACACTGTTTGATATACCTAATAAACTGGAGTAAAGTTGGATTAAAGGTCCGAGTCAGAGGTTACTTTGGAATTCAATTGGATCGAGCGAAGTTTCGTGAAACGTGTAACGAAAGCTGTCAATGTAAGGATGATATAATCAAATAGAACATTTTTTTTTCATATTTTTAACTTCTAACATTTCTTAGAAAAATATGATCTTACATGAGCAATTAGACGATGCTGGGCCAAAAGTTTGTTTTAGAAAGAGGTGCCAGCTCAGCAAGTGCTCCTTAGTATGTAATCATAGCGTACATATTTTCAGTTTGTCATAAAAAGAAGAGAAAAAGTTCTCACAAAGAAATAAAAGACCTAACAATAATAAATCCTTTGTGTTTAGGGTTCCTTTTAGTCCTGGATTCAAGGACTCTCACTCTAGTCCATTGAACCTAGTTCCAGTGTTTCCAGTGAGTCTAAATGCGCACCTGTAAAGGATGTCTGTCCGTCCGTCACGGTCCGGGGGCTTAACACTTAACAGCATCCGCTGTTTAATAGACTTTTACTCTTAAGAAGTCGAAAGTTATAAGTTTTTTTTTATTTCAGTCCTATTTTTAGAAAAAGATGTAGAACTGTTTTGAAAGGATTCGCCAGGCTTGTAGAGGAAAGTTTTTATGAAATTGCAAAGCTGTTCGCTAAAGCTAGTAATAATATCTCCACTATTGCGGCCATCTCACATTTATAGTGAAAGGTACCAAAAGCCTCTTCATGTTGGCTTCGGCCCCATGAATGCGAATGACCGGGTCCCCATGGGCCCGTGACATGAAAATGTACCAATAAATAATATTAATAAGGCCTACGAGGTGACCGCCACGTGGGATGTTGATTCGGCAGTCATTGCCGCGATAGTCATATCTGATCCTCTGTTAAGTTAAGGATCTGATAGCGAAGGCATTAGTCTACAAATTAACGAGGCACACAGGCCACCTAATGGTAATTAGTGGCCACTGATGGCCCATGGACATAAGGAGTCATAAAAAAAATGCGTTTCTAAAATTGATTGAATGCCTCTACGCTGGTAATTTCACGATACTAGATCCAGATCCACGCAATCCCATTCCTAGAACCCCCAACAAACGGCCAAAGGCACCGCGGAAACGTTCTAAATTTAAACGGAGGGGGGCACTAATTGGCGTGCGCACGCGTCGCAGAATGGCCGCGCAACGAACCGCTTCCGTCCGCGGCAAGTGCATCCGAAACTGATACCTTTTGTTGGTGACAGACTTTTTTTTCTTTTATTGGTAGATATATTGCCAGTGCTAAAGCCCGGTTCACACCGAACGTTTCCGCAGCAACGCGCACACACACTCATGCACATGCTTCATGCGTTGTAGCATTACTTAGTTCTCGTAATAGACCGATAGCGCTAGCGCATTTTGGGGTTGTAAGTTGTAAGTTTCAATTTCTCTAAAGTTTCTCTAAAGAGCCGTGCACGCAACGTGCGGGTAACGGCAACGGGCTTGTCTGTTTTTTTTTTTTAAATATTTGGTTGCTATTTGATTTAACACCTCTAATGGCCAGTTACATCGATGACATCTTAAAGACCGGTCAATATGCAACCGCTGAACAATTAATCATTTCATTGCATCAGTCATATTCTCCATGTTTATGGAAATTTATTAACAGACGATTTGAAACCATTCACTGCAAGTCGTTGAATATTGTCTATTCAATGAAAACTAGGTCCACAGTAATAGCGAGATCGTAAATATGTGAATGACGATAAAAACTTTAGTTACGCACAAGGCGCGAGTTAATAAGCAAAAAGGACCAAAAAAGTTTTGAAATCTCAACGCATTGCAACCAAAATACACGCGCCGGGGTAGTCGCATATTTTCGACCCACACAGCAAAAAGAAAAAAAATTACAACCCATCTAAGAAAGGCACAAATAAATCAATCTGATAAACAGCGAGTTCAAACGCTGCTGGGGATTTTGAAAATAGAACGTTTTTCAGCGTCGAGTGGGGACGCCGCGGGAAGTGCATTTGGCTGGATTAGGAACGTGCAACCATATTGACAATTTTAAAAATAAAGCCGGATGTTACTGGCCAGGTAGAAATAAAGCTAGGGTGCCATGAAGTATATTCAAACTTGAAAGTTCGACCGCAAAAACATTCCGAAATTCGTAGACTTTCAAATAGTTCAATTAAACTCTATTTAAAATGCTATAGACAAGATATTCGTTAATTAACAAAGTTAATTTGTGCTCTATGGTTATTACTGGTCTGATTCTAGTTTTACAATCAATCCAGAGTAGAACATGTAATGAATGCGTGTCTCCACTAATTATTCAGACGATGTAGTTAATTAAAAAACTACGTACACTGGAACACGATCAAAGTTTCTTATAATATTTCATGCCGTAATCAGGCGTATGTATACGGACTCCTATATGTTTGTAGAGCTGGTATAAAGCTTACTTCTCACTGCTGAACATATTCACTTGATTGACATTATGACTTTGGGGACATTGTTAACTAAACCCAACAGGCCATCTCCAAAAATAGATAAGTGCATGAAATGAAAGATCTGATCCTGTGAAAGGGGCTAGGATTTAACCACAAGCGAAGCGAATAGTTTAAAATAGACGAAGATAGAACGCAAGACAACTTAGCTGCCGATTGAAAGACAATTTCAACTACAAGCATCGATGTCAAGTCAACTGCTATTTCAGACCGTCTTTCGAAACTTTCCATTTTTTAAATTCATAGAAAAATTTCGCCGTTCGAAATTAAAAAAAGGCCATTATAGCAGGAGTAGTCTGGATAAAAACTAGTTTTGCGCTTAAAAATCGAACGGAAAAAAAATCTACTCGCGTGTTAGGTGAAAAATCAGTTTTCACTTTCTTCCGTTGCAACTATTACAAAAATGTCTAAAATTTTACATTAATCTAAGCTTAGATAGTTCCGTGTCCCGGCCCCTTATACAGGGTGCTCGTGAGCATTGCGAGAGATTTTAACTACTAATTCCTGAGGCTATAAGAAGTAATAAATGTTATATGAACTTAGGTCGAAACACGTTTTTTTTTAAATTATTTTCATACATAATAATTGTAGTTAAAATCTCTCGCAATGCTCACGAGCACCCAGTATAAATGACCATACATGCGCATGCGCAATTGCGCACCCCGCATCTATTAATCTCCAATGATCACATGTGAAAGTACCTATGTGGATGGATTCTTGCTACTCTTTTACAGTCAAGACCACATCTAGCTATACACTATTTTACCAATTTCAACATTATTGTGAGCGCAATAAGGCCACCAGTGTATACCTGTACGTGGAGTCGACTGTACTATTAATTTAAGTATGATTTGGCATTTAGTCTATAAGTAATTGAAACGAGATTAACTCCTACATTTATTTACAAGCTTCTGCCCGCGACTTCGCCCGCGTGGAATTCGGTTATCGCGTTCCCGCGGGAACAACGCGTTTTTCCGGGATGAAAAGTAGCCTATGTCCTTTCCCGGGACCCCAACTATCTCCATATCAAATTCCAATCCAAATCGATTCAGCGGTTGAAGCGTGAAGAGGTACAGACCAGTGGCGTGCACTCCATACAGACAAAAAGACACTGTCTACCCTACCCCAACGTTATCTAATTTGCTTTATTATGATACCTAATAGCTTCATCTACATATAAAATATCAGTGCATTACGCATTAACTTAAATTCGTGATGAGAGGAGGCCTGTGCCCAGCAGTGGGACGCAAATAGGCTGTAGTACTACTACTACTACTACTTAAATCACAAAACAGCTTCATCTATCGGGTCATCATCGTATCCTTTGTACTGTTCTGTACTCGATAATTACATCCGAAGATAGTCGCAATTTCAATACTAGTGCGCGTTCAACGAGAAAGACGGACACTATTCTGTCTTCCGTCCGGAAACGTTCAAAGCGTACATCATCATATTGGCAGTGTGCACGACGACAGCGCCAACTAGCGGGAGGTGTATGAACCAAACGCACGCATCCCGGCGGAGTTTAGACATGTCTTTTCGAAGTAATCGCAGCGCATGCCGTGGCAGAAATTGGAACAAACGGAAAGTCGGGAAGGAGTAGGAAGCTTTCCATGCAATTTTCTGCTATGCATTTTGTATGTATGGTTGTTTAATATTATTTGTCGTTTTTCTATTTATCTGTTTTGATTATTAAATTATATTTCGGCTGAAATGATGTTGTTTGGTTTGTTCTTTGAAAATATTGATAGTCGTAACCAGGAAAGTTTTTTTACAATGAATATTTTGAAAAAAAAACTGCGGTAATTATTTAGTGGATCTGTGCTGTGCATGTACCTATGAACCATTGAAAATATTGCTTTTTTAAACTTTCTTTTATCAAGTTTTAATCGAATAAGGCCGGTGTAGGTACAATCGGCAAGATAATCGAGTTTGAATACGAATTACTAATACTATTCTTGGCCCCCGGGGTGCACTGATTATTCTGCTTCCATTGTTTAGATACATGGATATTTGGATTGATATAAATATACGCCATTATTAATCGAAAAGACGAGAAAATATGCTGAATAGGTATCTATTTGGGAAGTCTAATATTATTTTATATTTTGTTGTCTACCCTGCCTAAAAGCTCTGTGCACGCCACTGGTACAGACAGACAGACAGAGTTACTTTCGCATTTATAATAGAGCTCTTCCACTATCTAAAGTCCCGCGCCTTCACATTTCAAAACGCTTCAATGTATTTAAAAAGCACCACCAACACTCTCAACACATGTGTGCGTGCTGAGACAGCCATCAACTATGCGTTGAGAGTGTTGGTGGTGCTTTTTAAATAATAATAAAAAAATTGAAGCGTTTTGAAATGTGAAGGAGCGGGACTTTAGATAGTAGAAGATCTTCTAGCACACAAAGTGTTGTCTAAGTAATTCCTAAATAGTTTACTATTTGTTGGGAATGACTTTATTTAAAGAAGTGACAAACATCAAAGGGAACTTAGCATGGTAAAAGAAATATTTAAGTTTTTGATTAGCCAGTAATACAACATACTCCCCCTTAATCAAAAATAAGATTAACACATTATACGCATAACCCTATTCCCTTTACACAACTTTGATGCTTAACACGAGCTAATGGTTTAGTAAGTACATCAGCCCACAACTCCTCAGTAGGAGTATAAACGACATTAATTACATTATCCGATAATAAATCTCTTATAAAATGAAATCTAATGTCTATATGTTTGGTTCTATTGTGATGGACTGGATTCAGAGCCAACTTTTGAGCAGATTGGGAATCATTATGTATAACAATAATGGTTGACTCACCAGTCAACAACAACCGCTTCAAAAACACAGCACTATTATCGTACAAGTGATTTTAAATATTGATAATTACAATTTTATAATTGAAGAGATAATCATCCTCATCATTTCGGTTGATTGCCCACTGGTGGAAACCCTCTCCCAAAATTCGTCACACAGGCCGATACAATCACGACTATATACATAATTACAAAGTTCCCAGCCACGTTTCTGTCTATTTTCCAGTTTGCGGTAAAAACCAGTGAACTATTGAACTACTTATTCTATTCGTGTGAAGGCGGGTAGCTACTAAATACCTAAATCTAAATGCTTCACTATAAAAGCGTTTTTCAACTAATATCTTTCACACACTAAACGTCACATTAGAGTAACATTAACATTATAAATTAAAACACTTGTGAGTTAATAATAGCTGCAAAGGGAAAATAGACGACGGCCCCTACTACGGAAGCTGCGGTGAGCTAGGATCCTCGTGGGAGGAAATGTTAGGAGTTTTTTTTAAAGATATTATTTCTAATGGGACATGGGAAGATATTGAATGAGTTCTGTTCTCACGATATAATTTGGTTAGACAATAAGGTTTTAATTTCATGTGACATTTGAACACGTGTTCATTTAACTTTTATTAAGACAGTTACGATTTATGAGATTTCCATTATTTAAGTACACATTAGGCGAGCGAGCTTTGCTCGCATGAAAATTGATAAAAATGAGTTTTTCCAGATATGAGACTAGCTAGATCGTTTTTTCGCACCCGTAGGTACATTCCAATATTGCAAATTTCGTCCAAAGTAATCATGTTTCTGAGTTCGTTTGTATCCATATTAATAAATATAATATCCATAATTATAAATACTACGAACACTGATATTTGTTTAGTATTCAGATGTGAACGTTTTTCTCGATAAACATTTCGTCGTTCGTTAAGTAAGGCTTTGCTTAGGTAATCCGGGGATAGGTCAATAGGTAAGTACTTGTATCTATGTTATTTTGGAATCACTTCTATTAAACCAGACAATTTTATCCAATATAAAGACACAATACTTATATGTAAATAAATCACCAGACGCACAGACACGACAATTTATAGAGGGACCCGATGCGGGCACTAATTCTCTTAAACCTCGATTAAGTAATAGCCTCAAATTGGACACCAATTTATTTGTTAACCGATGGAATTTGTAACAAAGTCGCAGACGGCGTAAACGATTGGTATAAAAGCCAATAATTGGTGCTATAAGAGCGAGCGACCTTTTGTTGTCTGAATTGGGGCTGGAAGGACATATTTGAGAACGCGTCTACACCAGCGATTTCGGCAGTTCTCGCAATATGTTACCTAACATATATAAAAAGTTACATACGTAGATACTTACTCGAAAATCTTTCTTGAAGTTGTCTTCTTTTTATTTTGTTTTTGTTTCTCCTGTTTTGTCTTGGTTGTAATGTTTTTTTTTTCTATTATTGTTTCTTTTCTGTCTGTCGTTCGGGTCACCCAGGGGGCCACTGAACATCAGCGCCGACGCTTTCGAGCATCGGCATAATGCTGAGTGGCACCCTATTTGGCACCGTCCGATACTGAAGTTTTTTTATATTTCTTTATTCTATGTTTTATTTTATTTCTTAATGGCTAGAAAATAAACATTCACTTATTTCCTAAACTTCCACTGAAACATATATGTTTTGTGTTGTGTATCTGTATTTCTGTGTCGTTTGTATGTCAAATAAATTTATTTCTATTTCTAAGTATTCTAGTAGAATATTGTAGTATTTGTAAGTATTAACCGATGCAAATTACAAAGAAAATTGTAAACCGGAGATAGTTAATGCACTAAGTAATTATTGGTCTTTGGAAAGAGAATTTGGGATTAGCTGTATACGATAATTTTCAGAAAACTGTCTATTATTAATCATATTTATTAACACATTCCCTGTCCCCATATAAAATGACAGCACAATCTCACAAGTCCAACTGACGTATGTATATATACGTATCTTAGTATGAAGCAGTGACTCCATAGTGGGAGCATGGACTTGTGAAAAAAAAATTCATGTCCCCACATTGGGGGCCTTCGGACAAGGAACGTGTTAAGTGTTGTTTTATTAATCAAAAAAATACTCCATTATATGGACTTATTAGTTTACGTCAAAGTCGTCAAAATCGGTGCCATGCAAATCGTCAACGCAACTGTGACATGAGGGTGACAAGCGTAACATAGGTAAGTAGAAAGTGTATAAAGACGTTCTATAAAGCCGAAATTAGCCGACTCTCTTTGTAAAGATAGATGTGAATCATAGCTATCGGCGGAATATGTACAAGTAAGTGTACATACCTACTCGTAGATCAAGCAGCAACAAACATAGTGAGCGCAATGAGATGACACATTGACTGGTCCCACTCGTTCGATGAGTCGTGACGGCGGATGGGGGCACTCCTCATTGATTCGTTACAATGTTACAAGGATACATTTTTAGTCAGAAGGTCTAAAATTGTCCTGAAATTTTATGTCGATGATATAGCAACTTTAGACCACTTTCCATTGATAAAGACTCTGAGGGTCACCACAAGTCTCCAGACTTTAGTCTAAATTGGCTTTCTTCCTGGCAACCACAACAAATAAGCTACGCATAACTAACTATGTTTGTGTGTGTTTTTTGTACAATAAAATGTTACGAGCGGGTTTGGGCTGTAGGCTCAGTGCGTATTTTACACTTATACTTTACACACATACTGACAACTACTGACCGACTACGGGAAACCGGTGGAAGCAAGTAGCACAGGACCGGTCTGAGTGGCGAGCCTTGGGGGAGGCCTATGCCCAGCAGTGGACTTCTTTCGGCTGAAATGATGATGATGATGACATACTTATTTGAATGTTGTTGAAGTGCGTGAAGGCCTCTCGATTTTTCCCTCACCGAAAAACTCAGTGGTTAAATTTAATTTCGCACATAACTATGCTAAAGTGCCAGACTAGTTCAAACCTTCTCCAGTTCGGTCCTTCGCATGAGAGGCGGTAGGTTACCACTATACGCTTCTTATTACACCTCTAATTAACCCGGTATTGTCATCGTACCGTGCTCCCGGTAGAGGCCAGTGACATATCCCGGGCTTTGTTTCAACTCGTCTACCGTGACCCCTCTCTGTTGCAGCTGTGACATACCATGGTACCAGTTTAATTAGAGACTTGTTGAAAATGTCCACAAGTTATACTTAGGTTTTCAAAAGGTCTACTTTAGTCCAGGTATTTTTCTGCGAAGAAGTCTGTTGGCGATGACTAAAGAAAGTAAAGGTGCATCTCTATTTCGGTACTATCTCTCTTTTGCTATGGTATTGGTGTGCAAACGATCACAGACTGATGATAAGTGATCACTGCGGTCCATGGATATAAGGAACCATACGTCACCAACCCTTAGTTAGGACTGAGATTTAATGCGTCTACGCCAGTAATTTCACGCTTCTCTTACTCCCCTTACCGGAACACAACCATGCGAGTGGTGTTTGGCGACAGGTTAGCAGGTAAGATACGGTATAGTAGCCGCATAGATCCTGCAAATCCTCCCAACGGTAAAACATTAAAATTTATAAGCGATGGAGCTAATAAAAGAAATGTCGGTCCGAAGTAACTACTATTTGGATAAGAGGTTGTGCACTACTTAAATGCGATTAGGTTTGGTATCCGATATTTCACGAGTACGGACCGGACGCTGCATGTAAACGTTATTTCCAGCGAAGTTACTATTGTTGCTGTTCTTGACTGCAAAACCAAGTAATTTCCAAGTATTTCAACATAAACTCACTAATTCCCTGCGCCCGGTTCCACGCGTCAATAGCCATCCTATTGTCATCGTAAGTGTGCTGTCACATCCTGCTCGATTGTTCTGCGTCGATCGAGCGCAGCGACGTAGGAAGTATCGAATCACAACCGACCGTTTAGCATCTTTGGAAACCCGCAAGCCTATATCATTCAATGTGCGAGAAGTATCTGAACTCACTGGGCCCGCAAGAAAACTATAAACTATCGCCCTAAGTCTTCCGGAGAGGAGGCCTATGCCGCCCCGGCGATTTGAGGGTTGAACGAAAGACGATCTCTCCAGATCACTTGAGCGTAGGAAGGCGGTAAAAGGGCACCCAAAAGTACTTAACGAGTACCTATGAACAAAATACCGATGTAAAGTGACGTCTGAAGACCAAAGAACTACCATAACTACCTACAACAAAACAACAGTCTATTTGCGCCCCAATCGTCCACACGGGCCAAAATGTAGATCGGTAACTTCACAAGTTCACACACATCCTTGAACTACTTTGCACATGCAAGTTGCTCACGATTTTTTCCTTCACGGATCACGGAAAAGTTCAGTGGTGAATTCAAATTGACTTTTGCACATAAATAAATAAATAATAATCATAAACTCAGATCCTCTGCATTAGAGGTGGCAGGTCAATAAGCCACTAGATGTAGGTAGTCCATAAAATTCATAAAAACAGTAATTGATCTGGTAACTCGACGGGTCAATAGTTATCCGATTGCCTCCAATGTGTGCTGTCACATCCTGCGCGATTGTTCCGCGTCGATCGAGCGATGCGCGCGCGCAGGAAGTATCGAATCACACCACCGACCGTTTAGCGATGGAAACTGAATTAATGTGACCGACAAATTGGACCGTGTGTTACTTTACTGGAGAGGAGCGTTGTCAATCAATAAACAAAATTAAATAAATATCTTGGTATATTTAAATCAAGCAAAGCTCGTAGGTAGGTAGGGTCCTAGACGACGATAAAATACTTATCTAAGCTTATACTTATATAGAGAAATACAAACATTCGCGCTCATCACGCAAAGTTTGCTCCTGGCGGGATTCGAACCCGCGAGTCCCGCGACCGTCTGGTCTGGTCTGGGGAACCACATCACGAGTTCATTACCGTGCAATCTCGAAAATTCCATCAAAAACGAGAAAAACTATCAAAGGGCCAATAAATGAAAGCCAAAGAATCTAGACGGAAATTGCGACTGGTTTTTCCCGTGGAATGATAACGACAGGAATTCTGCAAAAAGTATATCAGATTCGCATTCGCACATGCGTGTACGCCGCAAAGACTCGGATTGGGACGTATGAAAGCTATGCTATATTTTGCATGAAAACTTTTGTTCAAGTAGTCCTACGAATGAGACGATTATCTACTCAAACTATTATGATATTCATATCAATCAAATCATAACTTAAAACGTACATAAGTATTTTAAATAGGTATTGTTATTAACATTTTAGACTGTTTTGATTTACTTAGCAAGATGCTGTTTCTCATTTTGCATTAGGTAATCAATCACAAAACAAATGTTAATGTGTAATACAGACTTAGGGTGGTGAATTCGTAAATATCCCAGATCGCAGGTTTCTGTGGCCCGAACCGAAGATGAGGGCCATAAATATGCGATCTGGGGCTTTACGAATTACCGCCCGTGGTTTGTCAAAAGTTTTACATCTTGCCTTGGCCAAGAAGTGAGATTTTCTCTCCGCGTAGCGGGCAGAAAATCCCACTATGGCCAAGGGTGATGTAAAAGTTTTTTTTATATGGTTTGAAGATGACACGTCAATGCTACAATCGCGTTACAAATTAGGTTATCTATCACTGATCAGCTTTTAGAGGTTCGCAAACGCCTAAAATGCCTGATGCAATCAGAAAAACGAGAACTTATCTGAGACGTTGGAGGAAAGAGGATGCCACTTAGCGTCCCTTGACTTTCCAATGGGGGCTATCGTGTGTGAATTTGCCACTAGAGGCGCTAGCACTTTTCACTGGTTTTGGCGGGTTTCGTGATATAAATTATAATTTCTTTAATTTAACTGTTGAAAAGTGATCTCCTTCGTGAATTTATCGCAAATATGGATTATTTGGCGATGAATGTGAACGCTTAGAAATAAAATAAAATAAAATCCAAACAAAACGGAACTGCTAGCTTACTCGATATGATGATAGTTATTTATTATTAATAAACTTAATGAGATACAAGATTCAAAACTTTGTTTCGGCGCCGATCGTATAAAGTCGCCTCGGCGCCAACTGGTGAGCAAAGAAACGATAGTCCCATGGGAGTTATGAATCTTCAACGATTTTTCCAAGCGCACAGACCAAAGTGATTATCAAGTATCCCGAGATACGAGTTTCTTCGTAAGTATAGCCTAGCTTTCAGTACTTCACGCCCGCATGCCAGCGGAAATCACCAACCAATCAGCGCTGGAGCCGGAGCCACTCTAGCACGCATGGAGTGCGCTTACGCATTCGCGGTTCGCGTAACGACCTGTAATGCCGATAGGTGGCGGCGCGCTTTGAGAAATCATGGCCTATTTAGGTAGCTCTTTACTGTAATGATGTAAGAGAATTCTATCATTATTGGGGATGGGGCTATATGGTTTCGATAACTGCTGAACTGGATACGTATTTTAAGCTTCATTCAGTAAATACAACTACAGTAATAAAGGCTATTATTATCATCTTCTCTGACTCCATTGACTGACGTTGTTAGTCAGTCTCAGTAAAATAGTAAAATTTTCTATGTCTTAAATTTCGTTCTGCGATTCATATTTTTATACCCTCGAATATATTGTAGCTATTTGAAAAAAACAAATTTCGATGAATCGGTGTACCGCAAGGCAGTATTTTGGGAACTCTCTTGTTCGTCATCTATATTAATGTATTTTCCACGATGCAACCATACATAGAAAATAGGAGTAAAGATGCATGATCGGGAATAAATACCATGGCATAAAACACATCGAACCTGAACCTTCGTCTTGAATGCACCGCCCTAATCGCCGTGCCGGCGCGGCCACGCTACGTTTCACGGAACCGGCCTAATGCCAGTACTGAGCTACTTGCCTGCATGTCATTTTGTCACGAGTCATTACAGTAACAGCAATGACCTGAGGTACCGTGACAGTTATGTTATGTCTCAGTCGGTGAGTCCGTCATTTCATTTTTCTTCACCGAATTTTCACTTAGGTACGTCTGATGGAATGGATTTTCGTTTCTCTCATTACCTGTAAAGTTAGATCTTGTTTTTGTTATAGAAGTGCCAATAATAGAGATACGGTTTTAGAAGAAACAGCTTTCGATATTAAAGTAAATACAATAGAAATACCAATGTACATTAGGTACTTTCAAAAATGATAAACCCTTTTCAGCTGGTGACATAAAATTGAAATTAGTGGTTGATGCGAGTAGCACAAGACCGATCTGTGTGTGATTTGGGGAGGCGTTTGTCCAGGCCTCTCTTTATAGGAGTCTTTCGGATAAAATGACGATGATTGATGGATGATTAAGCGACAAGAGTTCGTCAGTATGCCCTACCCAGGAACTCTGTTCGCAATTTCGTAACCAAAACCAGCCGTAGAGACCGTCAGTCTGCCAGGCACACAGGAAACTTTCTTCGCAATTTCGTGGCCAACCGTGTTCATCGTTTTTTGTTCACCTAACTACCTACTTTAGTTGCAAATAAACACTTCTTGATATTTTTCTTTGAATCGTGTAGTATTTTACATGAGTTACGGACCCTTCTAACAGTAGTTTTTAGTATAGGGACACTGACAGTCATTTAGTCATTAGTCGAGTGCAGTGCCCTTAGTGATATCCTCGTCACCATGGCGACCATAATTAAAGTACACGCAATGTCTAACTATGGTACCTACTTCTAGCAAACTAAAAAGGGATATTTCCATATTTACCTTCCAAGTTATAAAGGTAAATGAAAAGCCAATCCCTACTAACATTATAAATGCGAAAGTATATCTGTCTATCAGTTACTCTTCATGTTTAAACTGCTCAAACGATATACTTAGATGAAATTTGTTAGATAAAAAGAGAATTTGATTCTTCAAAGTTCCTGATACACGTATCATCTCGTATATTTATTAAAGTAAACAATCATGTCTGATGGTATCTACTCACAAATTGAATAATTATTATCGTTTTACAATCCCCAACGACTTGACAACTATGTATGACGGACCTGGCAATGACACGAATAGCACTTCGGCTGAACGCTATTACATTTTAATGTGGTTTTTACTACCTTTTCAGGGCTACCTGATTACTCGTGGGCAGTTACAGTATGCTGTAAAAAACAATTTTACTTTAAAGCTATGACATACTACAGTTGATTAAATATAAAGATGTTGTGATGGAAACAAACTAGGTTTCATCTTGAGATTTGGGTTCATTTTTTTGGTGTATTCATTATTATTTAAAAAGCACCACCAACACTCTCAACGCTTGGTTGACGACTGTCTCAGCACGCACACATGCGTTGGGAGTGTTGGTGGTGCCTTTTAAATACTTTGAAGCGTTTTGAATTGTGAAGGTGCGGACTTCCTGTAGTAGATTATCTTTAATTACTCTCTCCTTGTATCTCCTAGTAGACACGTTAATTATACACTAGACTGACAATCTTATTGCGGCGTGATTTGTATGAAGGTTTCCCTTAGTTTTTCTATAATATTTCCATTGCTTCCACTTATAATTTAACTAGCCGTGGGTATAGGTACATTTTTTCTCGATACCGTTGAAATTTCGGGATATCATCTCTACACCCCCTAAGGAACCTATATGCCATTTCACCTTTCTCGACCAGAAGTTTCCTGTTTCGGGTTCATTTCGTTTCGTGTAATCAAACTGGAAGCTATGAATGAAAAACTCCGTTTCACACTCATTAAAGACAAATGAATATCTATACTGCCAGATGACTCGAAGATCATCGCCCTTTTAGCCAAGTCAATGGGCCTCTGTGATGTTTCTAGCATGTGTTATTAGTTAAGTCATTAAGTCTCGTAGGTTTGGTATCTTGAAGACAAAAAATTGTGATTTCCGTTGTTCATGTCTAAGGAAATTAACTACTGAAAGTATAATTAATTCTGTGTTATACAATATTTCTGGGCACAGAAATACCTATATAGGTACTCAAACACGCACATATGCGCAACATAAGCAATATGCTAGAAATAACATAAAGAGTGCCTTATCTAAGCTGGGTTTAAGAAAAGATTTATATTTTCAGTAAAATGCTTATAACATACATTTTATTTTAAGAAATATATGTATTTAAATACTCATAAAATACATACCTAGCAAACACATTGTCAATCTTTTAAACACTAACAACAAACTTCAGTAGACTTCCCAATATTAATATACTACACCTGTTTCCGAAGACGTACGCACATTAAAACCGACTGAAATTCCAAACGGAACGGAAGCGCGGGCGCAACGAAAAACAACCCCTGCTCGTCCCCTGGTTCAAAATATCACACCCTCGCCCTACAGAAATAGAACGGTCGAACATACATTGCGGCATAGGTTAGAACATAAGTTTGAACGCGCAAACAAAACCAGCGATGGTGTTTAAAACTGTAGGGTAAAGGAACAGATGTGCGAGGGGAAGACAATATCGATCTTTCAACGGTGCGCGTGCGGCTATTGATTTTGACGTTAGGGGAGGGGTCATTACATCGGCGCCGTAGTCGGGGATAAAATCTGGATGCAGTTTTATTTAGAGGGTTTAAATTATTAATGTTCTTTTCAAAAATAAATGTGGAAGATTTGAAACACGGACACGTTCGGCTATAAGTAGAAATTTTGTATTATGATCTTCGTTTTTTGTCTGCAGTGTACATTTTAATTTATTTGATTTACGAGACACAAGCTTGATACATAAGCTTCTCAGTGTTTATACGTATGTATCAGCTGTTGGTAGACCTCCAACAAGATGGAGGGACGACCTGAATAAGATCGCAGGAGGCATAGCGAAGAACGGCGAAACTTGGGAGACCCTATGCTATGTCCAGTAGTGGACATCTATCAGCTGACAGGATGATTGGTGTTGATCATTTTTATTTTACACGCTTACACGTAAACAAGGTATAGGTAATCTGGAATCATTTCATAACCAGAATAATCATATTCAGCATAATACATTTCTTCGATGACTTATGGATTTTAATCTTTCCGATACAACTGAAAAGTTGTGTTACCTACCTATATAAAATCTGAATACAAGTTACATTAGTGATAATGCTATCCAACCTTGTGCGTAACAGCTTTTGCATTTTCATAAAGCGATAATTTACAAAATATATTACCATGTAAAATCAGCGATTCGACAACACAAGGTTCTAGATTGAAGCATTAGGTTAGGAATAGAATAATGCAAAGTGATCAGCATTCCGCATCGCCCACAGGGATTGAATGCTATGGTAAATTTCGACGTGAGAATGGTAGATTTAAATGCCGTTCATGTGTTAATGGTAGAAATATGTTAACATAATAATTGTGAGAGTAATTAAAACCTAGTCTTATTTCGACGTGTTTTATTTATAAATACTCCAAAGGAAGGGTTTTATAAAAAATGTCCTTTCCAGATTCCTTGAACAATAAATAAGTAGGCAAGGAAATCTGTGTTACCAGTATTATATTCCAAAGTTAGAGGAGATGATAATGTCCAATTATCTAACGAAGAGCAGTTAATAGGTATAGATGCGTCGCTTAGTTTGTGGCTAGGTCAATATGTGTGATATGTCCCAGGATATTATTAACTGACTAGTAAGATAGGTAGACTGTCTAGTAAGATATTGTTTGACTGTGTCAAAAGCCAAGCAGCATTATCTATTTTGAACTTTCAATTGTTGATAAGATAATACTTGTAGAATGATTGCGTTAATAGTACTATGGAGAGTAACATGATGATTTTACAGGACTAGACCAAAACGCTTTTGATAATTTGTTGTATATGTAAGTAATGATGACTTTATATTTATGGTGCCTAGCACACTACTTTAAAAATGCCACCCGCATACTTCAAACAAAGAAGCTTTCCCTAAACAGGTGCTTATCACTGGCTTATCAATCTTATCATAAAAACGCTTCAGTCCATTAATCCACAACACACTATAACTATTACAAACTAAGGTTCAAAATGAACTGCGCACGCGCATGACAATTATGACACGGATGATAATGAACTTAAACGGCACCTGCTTTGATAGCTTTCTTTATTAAAGCTCGTAAATATTACTTAACTTGGTTGTTAACGTATGAGGGACTAAATGATAATCAAGTGGGAACGAATTGTTTACTGTGGTAAAGTGGACTATAAAAGATCTTGGTGTACCTAAGGCCACTTGAGTTAGGCGGAGCGATGATCTGACCTCGGGAATCTGACAAAGTATAGATAGCTATTACTAGCCGTATTACGATATCTAATCTAACACTAATAAATAGCGAAGAACTTAAGTAGGTATGTATTTTAAATAGGACGGCGTGATGCGTTAACAACCACGACAAACCCTATTTACGTACAACTCCTGGGCACAAGCCTTTCGTTTGGACTATAATCCCGCACGCAGGCCAGCTTGAGCTTTCCTCAATATGTTTTCCTTCACCGAAAAGTGGCAAACTCTAACTGAATTTCGAACATAAAATGTAACCTTAGAGTGCGAGCCGGAATCCCCGACTCTCATGCAGAGATTTCCCAATCCACACTTTTCCCGCGTGGGAACTTAACCCCAAACCCTCTCGTGATGGGAAGAGACCTGTGCACATCATCATCATCATCATCATTTCAGCCGAAAGACGTCCACTGCTGGACATAGGCCTCCCCCAAGGCTCGCCACTCCGATCGGTCCTGTGCTACTTGCTTCCACCGGTTTCCCGCGACCTTCACGAAGTCGTCGCTCCATCTTGTTGGAGGCCTACCGACAGCTTGTCTCCCGATTCGCGGACGCCACTCGAGAACTTTCCGGCCCCATCGGCCATCAGTCCTGCGAGCAATGTGCCCCGCCCAGCCCACTGCCACTTAAGGTTCGCAATTCTTCGGGCTATGTCGGTGACCCCAGTTCTGCTGCGGATATCCTCATTTCTGATCTTTTCTGACCTGTGCACAGCTGGGACGTAAATAAGCTGCTATGGTGTGGAGTATCTTCTTCTCCTAGTGCCATCTCCTAAAGGAGGTCGGCGATCATTAAGGCTATTTTGACCTTGGAGACTGCCGCACGAAACAAAGATTTTGTGCTCATTTTGAACCAGTATCTCTGATTTTTAAGCCAGGATATGATATGACGTCGACCTGGTAGTCTGTGGCCTTGTGTTTTCCCCTGGATGATAAGTTGGACAACAAGATGGAGCGACGACCTCGTGAAGGTCGCGGGAAACCGGTGGAAGCAAGTAGCACAGGACCGGTCTGAGTGGCGAGCTTTGGGCGAGGCCTATGTCCAGCAGTGGACGTCTTTCGGCTGAAATGATGATGATGATGATGGTATGGCATACAGCAGGCGGTCTTATCGCTCAATAGCGATATGTTTGTTTTAATTATTTAAGCTCATACTACAGAATATTTAATAGTACTACATACAGAATGGCCACGGAATCACCCGCCTGAATCTAGCCCGCGCGCAACTCGCGCCCAACTCGCCTTACCGTCATTTGTTTCATCCGGAGATGGTGAGTGAATCGTTCACAATCGGAACACAGACGTCCTCGCACGCAAACATTGACACTTCATTCGAATTGTGTTCGAAATCGTGCTTTTATAGGCCGTGTCCGCCGTGTGCTCAACAAAACATGCCTTAACATTAAACTAAACTTAATACAACAGGGTTTCTAAACTACAAACCAAAATCTTTAACCAGGTGCAATCATCAATATCGAAAATTCCAAATCCGATACCGTGCCAGCCACAAACAGCCAGTTCCGAACCTTATTCCAAAGCTATTCGGTACAAAATTGACATATTAGTGGTGTAGCAGGGGTCAGATTATCGAACGGCTCGATATCGACCGTCGTGACTAGCGATTAGTCGCGTGCCGAGTCGATTCCAGTCGCACCTGCCCTATCGAACCATGCCCTATAAATATAAATAAAAAAAGGTTCCGACGAAATGAGAACCTCCTCTTTTTTTCTGATGAGCCGATACTTCATCTGATTGGTACAGAACTGAACGGCGTGATGTGATGACACTGGTGAATGCATTTCGAGATTTTAAAACCTCACATAGAGGAGTGTGTTATACTACAGTCTATTTGCGTCCCACTGCTGGGCACAGGCCTCCTCTCGCCATGAGAGGGTTTAGGCTATTAGTCCCCGCGCGGGTCCAGGGCGGATTAGGGACTTCACACACATCTTTGAATTACTTCGCAGATGCGTGCAGGTTTCCACACCATGTTTTTCTTAACCGAAAAGCTAAGTGGTAAATTCAAATTGAGGGGTGTTTTTTCATGTCGATGGTATAGGCAAACGAGCGCAGAGCCCACCTGGTGGTAAGTGGTAACTGCGGCCCATGGACACCGAAATCCTTTGATCATAAGATCTCGAATACGTTGCCTATTGCCTACCCTGAGGCCTAAGATGAAATACCTCTGTGGAAATGTCTGTTATACATTACATAAATCTATAGATTTCTTATAACCTATAGATTTGTTATAACAAACAAATATAATATAATCTATAGATTTGTTATAACAAAGAATACACGTACTAACTGCTGAACAGATTTTGATTAAATTGGGCAAAAAGGAAATTTCCCATAACCGCGAGGTGCCAGGCGGGAAAGAATCCCCGACCCTCTGCAAGATAGGGTAGGTCGAACCACGATACGATGCGATGTGACATACACATAGAAACCTACATGACCCACCACTGTCTCACTGATGGGCACAGGCCGACTTTTATCATAAGGGTCTGGGCTAGGCTAGTCCCCACGTGGACCCAGTGCGTAACCATTTTCCGAATGTTATTAATTTACTCTTATCTAAGTTGTTTTTGGGACATCCATACTAATACTTAATCTAAATATATAAAACTCAAAGGTGACTGACTGACTGACTGACTGACTGACTGATATAGTGATCTATCAACGCACAGCCCAAACCACTGGACGGATCGGGCTGAAATTTGGCATGCAGGTAGATGTTATGACGTAGGCATCCGCTAAGAAAGGATTTTGCAAAATTCCCACGGGAACGGGAAAAAAGGAATTTTTAAATTTTAATGTTTAGGCGCGTACGAAGTCGCGGGAAACATCGTAGAGATCTGAAATTTGGCATGCAGGTTCCTTGGGGAGCGTAGGGGAGCACTAAGGAAGGACTTCCCGAAATTCCCACGGGAACGGGAAAAAATGTTTTTTTTACATTTTAAGGCGCGTACGATGTCGCGGGGATCATCGTAGAGAGCTGAAATTTGGCATGCAGGTTCCTTTGGGAGCGTAGGGGAGCACTAAGAATAGACTTCCCGAAATTCCTACGGGAACGGGAAAAAATGGGCTTATTACATTTTAAGGCGCGTACGTAGTCGCGGGGATCATCGTAGAGAGATGAAATTTGGCATGCAGGTTCTTTGGGGAGCGCAGGGGAGCACTATGAAAGGATTTCCCGAAATTCTCACGGGAATGGGAAAAAAGGGATTTATACATTTAAATTTTTAGGCGCGTACGAAGTCGCGGGAAACATCGTACGGATCTGAAATTTGGCATGCTGGTTCCTTGTGGAGCGTAGGGGAGCACTAAGAAAGGACTTCCCGAAATTCCCACGGGAACGGGAAAAAATGGTATTTTTACATTTTAATGTTTAGGTCGCGGGGATCACCGTAGAGAGCTGAAGTTTGGCATGCAGTTTCCTTGGGGAGCGTAGGGGAGCACTAAGAAAGGATTTCCCGATATTCCCACGGGAATGGGAAAAATTAAATTATAATCCTAGATTACAAACACTTTCAAGAAACATGTTATGCAGATTACCTACTGTTAGATTACCTGCCTATTGTCCAGTAAAAAGGAAATGATTGATGAGTTCACTAAAACATTCTTTAAACCAGTCTGCTATTACCTAAATAATGAATTTTGGCACTAAACTATTTATTCATAAGAGATTAAAAATCAGAGAAAAAAAATGAAAAATCTATACATATAATAAATAATAATTCTGTAGAAGAAGTCGCGGCTGATAATTGAAAATTAAAAGAAACTATCAAAGGGACTATATGAACGATACTGAACACAAAATAACGATTTTTAGAAAAAAATACTGTATGTATGTATGTATGTATGTATGTCCGGATTTAGCTCGAAAACTACTGGACGGATTGAAACAAAATTTGGTATGGGGGTAGTTTATAACACTGGTCAACATATAGACTTTTTATCCCGAGAAAATGTTCTCGCGGGAAGGCTATTAACAAATTCCACGCGGACGAAGTCGCGGGCAGAAGCTAGTTAATATTATAAATACGAAAGTAACTCTGTCTGTCTGTCTGTTACCTCTTCCCCTACTCTCTGTTACTCTTCAACCGCTAGAGATGAAATTTGGCATGGAGAAAGTTGGGGTCCCGGGAAAGAACATAGGCTTTTTATTCCGAAAAAACGCATAGTTCCCGCGGGACCGCGTTAAGTCGTTAACCGAATTCCACGCGGGCGAAGTCGCGGGCTGAAGTTAGTGCCGTCTATCTTAAGAACTTCACTCATGAATTTTTTCACAGATACTTGAGCAAATTACAATGAAACTCTCACATTCACGTCTTTTCCACTAGATTAAGTATACCTATCATCAATTCATTATGAAGCAAGGCATGAATGTATACTTAGCCAACAAATTCAGTGAATTAAAAAAAACACATTTACCCTCTTCACCACACCTGGTGGGCTGTGCTGTGCGCTCATTTGCCTATAGCACTGATATAAAAAAACCCTGAAGAGACGAACACGAAATGATTAGTTTTTACTGGTGTTTATATCATCGAACAAAACAATAATAAAGTCTTCGTGTGATAATCATTAGCACATAATTTGCATCCATATCTAATCTTAAAAGGAATTATCGGCCTATAGTTCGATTAACCTACCTCCGCAATAAACAAAGACTTACCATTATAAAATCCAAAATAATTTAGTAATCCAAATCACTGTAAATTCACTATGAAAACACAAATCGGAAAACGCACATAGCAACCGGTTGCGGAGCTGTCAAAACAACTGACGTTGCGAGAAGGTGACAACACATAATCGATATTTCCATTTGTAATGGCAGAAATGAAAAGGGATGGAGATACGGGAAATGTATGGGGTAGTCAGGGATGCAAAAAGTCTAGTACGCATGCGTGAATACGCGCTTGCGTAGTAGGGAGTTGCCGTGTCGAAACTAAGTTTTGATTGTTTGGATGTTTTTAACTTTGTTCAAATTTTACATATTTTATTTAAATTAGCTGCCCGCCTGGCATTTACATGGTAAAGTAATGAGAAAATTTATAATTTTATACAAACTTGTCCTTACAAACATCTCAAAAAAAAGGAATTAGTCACACATGCAGTGTTCAGTGATGCACACGTAAACATTTTTTGGAAATTATACATTTTAACGTACCTATATATAGTAGAAGTAGTAACAATCCGCACTGAGCCCGCGTGGGGACTATAGCCCAAACCCCTCTCGTGATGAGAGGAGGCCGTGCCCAGCAGTGGGACTCTAATAGGCTGTAGTAGTAGTAGTAGTTACAATGTACCTATTTTATAAATGTTTAATAGTTACTTGGTTATGTTTATTTAGAAATACATTTCTAGTTTTTATATCACAAGAATCACCTTCACAGTATATGCATTTTGTCCCATACGACCGGAGAGAAATGATACCTAAAGCAATCTTATCAGAGAGATTAGATTTGCAACCTTGGTGCAACGCAATAGAGGGCAGATTTAATGCACTCGCAAACAGTTTTACTTGAAAGGAATTATCTAGAAATTTTCATGAATGTATACCTACTTGAATGTTCAAAGTTACCTATATACTTAATAAAAATACCAAAGATCTACAGAACAATAGATATATTGTATATCTTTATCTCATAGCTAACCTTACCATCGAACTCTTTTTTAAATCAAAAACTCCATTGAAATCGGTTTATCCGTTGTGAAGAATTATAAAAAGTCATGAGTACCTAATTCATTTATATTTTGCCTGCGACTGCGTATGCGCTTTTATTCCCGTTCCCATGGGAATATCGAGAATCATTTCTAAGGGCCCTCGCCCACGGCAACTTTAGGTAGCGATGTACTGTATGTAAAAAAGTATAGCTACCTATATGAGTAGCGAGGCAGCATCGCTAAAAAAAGTTGCCGTGTGAGCGAGCGCTCTTAGTGTTCCTAATGCCAAATTTCAGCTCTCTACGACCAGTAGTTTCGGCTGTGCGTTGTCATCAGTCAGTCAGCAAATAACGGAAGAGTTTTATATAACTAATTACACTAATGAAGAACCTAGCAGAACCATAATTATTTTAAGTTTAAATCTAACAATTGTACCAGCTGTGATAATATTGTTTATTCAATATGATAATGGGCTGCAATGACTATGTTTAAATGCATGTTTTGAAGTTGGTTACCACGCTGTTTGTAGTCTAACAATAACTATTGCGTTCTAACGTAACGTTAGGGCTGTACAAAACTAGTTATTTAAATAACGTAAATAAAAAAATACACTCATTAAATTCACCTTTCTCACAAAAAAAAAAAAACAAATAATATCAGTCCTTCAGAAGCTAGGATGCCAATTATTTTCTACTTTTCTGTACATCTCAAAAAAAAACTCAAGTCTCAAAGAGAGTTTCCAATAAATAGTTTAAATTAAATAATAGTTCGTAATACTAAAACGACGCTTTGACTTTTCCGTGCCCACCTCCAAGCTCCATCATCAGATCAGCTCGGTGGTGCCATATTATTGCATTGTCATCGAAGTTACCTGCCAAGATTTATCAAGTTTCATCATTACACGATACTTAGAAGTGGATTAAATTTAGCTTGCATTTGCTTAGAGTAGTGTTGTTTGTTAGTTAGTTACACGATGACCTAATAAAATCGTTGTACAAAAAGGAAGTTCTGGAAAAAAATACGTGTAAAAAATAGTATATAGCCGGCTCATGTAAATCTGTTCAAAATTATTTATGGGTAATGTGGTCACTCCACCACCAACTTTTCTACAACGTCCCTACATTTTTAAATGGGCATACGTAGTCCCCGCGCAGGCGCGAAGCGACATATTTTCCTGGCCATAAATGCGGATTTCTTTTCCTGACAAAATAAATAATTACTTTGCGTTTGCGGACATTTTTTTCGAGGAAATTGAAATGTTGTAGAATTCAAGATTATCAATAATAAAGGAATAGTATAAAGAACTAAAACAACGCTTTGACTTTTCCGTCCCCACCTCCAAGCTCCATCATCAGATCAGCTCGGTGGTGCCATATTATTGCATCGTCATCCAAGTTACATATACCTGCCAAGTTTCATGATACGATAACTAGAAGTGTGTTACATTTATCTTGCAAGATTCCTTGCATAGTTTTGTCAGTTACACGATGACCTAATAGAAGCGTTGTGTAAAGTTAGCCCGCCCCTAGGTTTAGTTGGCTAGTTGGCCACAAGGTCGCCCGCTGCACCGACCTTGCCGCTACGCGTGCGGCTGAAACATAACATTCAGCGATAACGTTCGAGGAACCATTTCAATAAACTAAGAGACTTTATGACTGTGTATGAAAGGTTGTTCCATTTTGTTGCTATAGAAAATTACGCGTAGGTAGATAGGGCAGTTGGAACGGTATCTTAGAAAATTAGATTATGCATATACTTAGAGTTTGGTTTTTGCTATATCTAGTCCCCACGCTAGAGGGAGTACTTCAACTACATCTTTGAATTACTTCGCCAATGTATGCAGGCTTCCTCTCGAATGTCTCGATGCTGTCCATCTCCGTAACGCTCAGCGGTAAATTCAAATTGAATTTCGCATATATCAAATGCTACCACTTGGCTTTAAGTAGGTAGGTCAGCCGTCAAATAATGTGGACCTTTCGGACACTCTCGATTTTATTCCAGCTTCATAAAGAGTGACAAAAGACTCCAACAGCTTTGTACCCAAAGAAAGCAAGAGTGACGTAAAAACGAGCCTAAAGAATGCCGGCTCCACTTGAATACAGCTTACCCAGTAACCACGCTGGAATGCCACAACGTTATCAAAATGAGTGATGATAGGGCAGCGAAGTGACAAATTACCTATGAAGTGACTTTAAAGCTTAACTTATGAGAGTGACATGAAACTTAGATTTTTTAGTGCTTCATCAATGTTTTCAGTAAAAGATATTGTAGCATAAAAAGCTTAATTTAGACAAGCGCTTGTCCCGAATGAAGAAGTCCCATAATAGAGATGGGTAGATGAAAGACCAACTAATCAAGCCGTCCACTAAAGTTAAGTATTAAAGAAATAACAAGTATTGTATGTACGAAAGATAATTGCCACTATAACGGGTAACTATTCCTTTGTCTCGTCTATCTCTATTGTCACTAGAAACGACTACCTACCATCGATTATGCACGTCTAGAATCGATTACCTATACGAGTGATCCGCGTCGAACAATGGCGGCCAGTTGAATGAGTGACATGTTCGAGGAATGCGATATCGAATATCGAGAATACGAGTCGAGTTATCGTGTTATAGAAATATAGTTACGCTGATGGAACACCGGTGTTGTGTGTACATGAATAGTCATAGCGCCTTGTACGAGTAACAAGGACGTATACTGATGTTAATAAGTAGGCCACAAGACGAAATTACTTCGAGTATTGGAACTGTAAAATAAGTACCTACATAAAATCATAAAAGTTGTAAACTCCTTCAAACCCTCGTGTCTGGGAAAATTATAAGGAACATTCCGGAGATTTAAGAATGATCCATACAATTTTTTTAACAATTTTCTGAAAAGTATTTAGAAATTCCTCGAAAATTTTCAGAATTGCGTACCTAATTTCTGAAGACTAGAAAGCGATCAAACATTTTTTTTCATATGGAATCCTTACGGATCAAACGCGGACTTCACTGTTTTATGAATTAATATCCTCCAAAGGAGTCAGCATGAGAGCCAAATACCACCTCTCCACCAAAACTCTTGTATATATGTCTAACTTGCTCATTAACACTGAATTTTCACCTGCCGCCACTGCCGCGTTAATTATTACTTTAACCAACCCGACCACCAAAGGACCCATATCTAATTAACTAAGCAGTTATGTCGGCATATTAACTACTTAAACAGTTTCATTGAACCCTAATCGAAAAGATGCATACGATGAGCGGCGTAGAACAGATCAATTTAGAACATGGTAGAACTGCTGATGATAGTGATGATATAGGAACATGAATATGATCCAAGGCAGTCCTTAATACATAGGGGTTTAGGAACCAGGTAATTGATTTTAGATATTTGCAACACCAGAGGTGGATGGAAGCTACCACCAGCGGGGAAAAAATGGTACAAATATGGAGAGGCATATGCTCAGCAGTGGGCAAATATATGCTGAAGAATAAGAAGAAGAAGAATATTTGCAACACCGGGGGGTCACCAATGTCTTGCTAATGATCAGTTTACGCTAAGGACATAGGTTTACAAAACTTGCCACTCAGACTGCTCGTATGTTACTCGCTTCCAACGGATTTTGCGATCTTCACCAGGTCTGCATCGTTCAATCGTTCTGGGGACCCACCGATAGCTCGTCTCCCGGTGCCCGGGTCTAATATAATATAGGGCACAGAGCGCAACTAACGTCCACCATCACCACAACATCCTATTTACGGCCCACTGCTGGGCACAGGCCTCCTCTCATCACGAAAGGGTAGGCTATGTGCACCACGCGGGCCCAGTGAGGATTCAGGACTTCACACACATCCTTGAATTACTTCGCAGCTGCGTGCTGGTTTCCATTCGATGTTTAATTCACCGATAATCTCAGTGGTAAATTCAAATTTAATTGTAACATACGGTATCCTAACATCGATCATGTTGCAAATCAGTTCCAATTTTAATATGGTGACAGACTTAGGTGACATTTCGGTCCAAAGAAGGGGACTCCATTGTGTCGTTGGCGCCATGTAGTCTCACGGTTTCGGTTGCGCAAGAGCATCGTTATGCCCCGCAAGGTCAACGACATCTTCCAGATACCACATGTCGCTGTTTCCGCCGGTCGCCGGGATTTTTACTGTTACAGTACTGAAGATGTGGTTATGGTCAGTCGACGTACTTATGTACATAGTTAGTTATATAACGTCTTTTAACTTTCTCTAGTAATATTGGAAGCGCTTCCAAAATGAGGGGAAATAGAAAAACTAATGCGGATTTAAGGGGGAGTAATTTTAAATAGGCCCTGATAGAAGCGTCAACGAATGTCTCTGAAAAAGGAACCTGAATCTCCCTCTTCACTGTCAAAAACGCATTCATACAGCACTAATACAGTCCTCGAGCTTGCACCGATCGATGGTGGTTGAAAAATATGTAAATATCTATTTTCATTTTCAATTTACCTGTGTAATTGAAGGGCCAAACTTCGGTTCAAGTAGAAACATTCGTTGTGCCGGAGCTATTCAACATTGCGAATAATGAGAAAGGATACCTATGTATTTACAAACATGTAATAAGGCTTATCTCAATAATGCTAGGAAGTTACATGAGACAATGAAATTAAATTTTGTCTTAAATAATTGTTAAAAATGCAGCGATGAAGTTGTTAGAACACGTGTAGGCATAAGCGATTGATATTACTTCGATGATCGATCGAAAAGTCTAGAAAATCCTTTGTGTCCAATGATGCAATAAATATGTCCGGCTATTAGTCTATTGTCTTTGTCATCAATTTATCATAGGAAGCCGATTAATGCATTAGGTATTATTCGTTCATTCATCATTAAGTTATTATTGTCGTTAATTTACGCACGCGGCAACTACCTATATAGGTATAAGAGCTTGTTTTTCATTATGAAACAAAAAATATATAAATTTTACTTATGCATTAAATCACAACATACACATAAGTACAGTTTATAATAAAGACAAGCAAGAATACAATATTAAACTAAAACTCACCTCTAGAATCACCCTCAAAATTTTCTTCACTTCCCGGTACAAACTTCCGTAATGCAAGTCCCGACCAGTCGTGATTTTCTATAAAGGGGACACACGCATGCGCCGTGCACGCGCCGCGTTCGCGCCAATACTGACGACGCGCGCGCAGCTGATTTCTGTTTTACACCGAACACAGACAAAAATGAACCGTATTTAAACGTAAAGCTTAAGGATCAATAAACGTTGCAGGTTATTTGTGCAATGCAATAGATGCAAGTGAAATGGAAATCGAATCTCATAATTGTTTTAAGAAAACTCGTGAATACCGATCGATGCTGATTCTGCAACGCCCGCTAAAAAGTGGCATTCGTATTTTGGCTGTTAATAATGTTAATTTCATACTGTTAATCATTGATTGTATTGATCTAATGCTAAAGAACATTTCAAATTGTGAATCCTACGTGATGATGTTCAAACTATAAGTGAACTAGCTTCTGCCCGCGACTTCGCCCGCGGGAACGTTGCGTTTTTCCGGGCTTTCTGGGATAAAAAGTAGCCTATGTCCTTCCCGTTGACTCCAACTCCGTACCAAATTCCATCTAAATCCGTGCAGCGGTTGAAGCGTGAAGGGGTGACAGACAGACAGACATCCACATTTATAATATAGTATGAATACGATTATAGATACTATGCTTTGACGTCAACGATGAAAGAAACCTCGGATACTTTACAGAGGTATTAGTGCAATATAATAGGTACACTAACACTCTCAGTTCCCAAATAAATCGACAAACATCGTAGGTATATTTTGTGGTCTAATTTTCCAGCGGCTAGTCCCAAATTCATGAAACGTGAGCGATTCCTATCTGCACCTAGACCTGAGCTTGGTAATGACGGCATTTATTGACAGCATGTATAATTATTTGGCTGCGTCGTTGAATTTAGAATGTTGCTGTGTGCTTTTATCAAAAACAAACTCATTACAGAAAATACTTATAACTACTTTGATAGATTCTCTTCTCACCCAAGGAGTACTAGATACCACATTCATTATAGGTACACACTACACGACGTCACTCGATAAAAACTCAAAAAAGGTTATTTTTTACCTTTTTTGCTTGACCCGACGTTCCGACGCACCACCACTACCACCGTGGTGGTGGTACTAGATACCAAGCTATATTATGTACCTATATATAAAAAGCTATTAACTAATATGGACAATTTCTAGAAATGTAGCATATCCATACCAATATTATAAATGCGAAAGTAACTCTGCCTGTCTGTTACCTCTTCACGCTTCAACCGCTGGACCGATTTGGATGAAATTTGGCATGGAGATAGTTGGAGTTCCGGGAAAGGACATAGGCTACTTTTTATCCCGGAAAATTGCATAGTTCCCGAGGGAGCGCGATAACTGATTTCCACGCGGGCAAAGTCGCGAAGCTAGTTTTAGTATAAGACACGCGTGTAGCATACCGACTTTGATAACTAAAAAAAAGTGTCGACACATGGAGATCGCATTTTTTCTATACCACCTAGCGTCACGGTCATAACCATAAACACAAACACGTATATAATAATTAACCAACTCGTGCAAATGCACATTTTTGACATTCAATCTGTCCGTCTGTCCACAGGACAATGCTTTCCAGCGCATTGTTGTCGCGCAGAGAGCGTGACGGACAGACAGACTGGCTAAATTAGTACTTATTTGACAAAAATACTGCAAGTATGCTCTATTTTTAATAAAGATTACATATCGACTTGATGGCAAAATGATACACGAAATGTTACAATTAACAATAGATCAATATGTACCTTTAAATATTCAAATAAGATGTCAGTAGGTATTTGTGAACAAGACTTGTGAACAAAGTTATTTGCGCAGAGTCGTTATTCGCTTGCTGCGATAATGAGAATGCAGATATTAAAAGTCGAGCAAGCGAAGGGGGCTAGGTTTAAGGCATTCACTGCCACCGACGCATATATGCGTTTTGCTGACTCCCGCAGTGCCTCGAACGCACATGTGCGTTGCAATGTTCCCTTAATGACAGATGTGGCACCTGACGAAAGTTCGTAAAACAGAAGTCGCAGTGAATGCCTTAAAGCACGATTTCGAACACAATTCAAATGAAGTGTCAATGTTTGCGCGCGAGTACGTCTGTGTGCGTGCGAGGACGTCTGTACACTTGTAAATGTGTGTGTACCAGTACGCGGGCCATTGTTTCACTCTCCACCTCCGGATGAAACAAATGACGGTAAGGGCGAGTTGGACGCGAGTTGCGCGCCGGCTAAATTCAGGCGGGTGATTCCGTGGCCATGGTGAAGCTTACAATCAATTCAGAAGACGCGAATATAACTTTTCACCTCAGCAGCTCGAACAAGTAGACTTTGCTGTCAGAAATTAGTGAGCAAAATCGTGTTTGTTTCACTTAGTGAGACAAAGTATTTTTTTAATTTGTTTTTTTTTAATCCTTTTATCCCATCAGACAATCCCATCAGGCAAAGGCAAAGGCCTAAGCCTTGCAGCCACAGTTAAATCGTTCCCGCGCTTATTCTTTATTTTATTTTATTTGATTATGCGAATGGTCATTTCATACTGCGGCATCTAACTAGTAACTACTTCTCATACCAATAATTCAAACTATCTCGATTTTATCAGCTCTCTTCTTTTCATTTCTTTAAGAAAAGAGGTAGAATTATACTAGGCAAGTCTTAGTGCGAATCTATTTTCGTAGAAAAAAAAACTGAACTAGAAACGTTCGGATACGCGCAACGCATCAGTATAACACCGCCGTATTTTTAGACATTAAAATTATACGTTGGTTTAACTTCTGAAAATCTTACAAATTTTAAATGACTTATATTTTATATAATTATGTTATTTGTAATCATTTTAAACTAAAGTTTTAATTTAAAGTAAACTAAAAGTTGCAAATATTACCGAATAAATTTTAAATTTATCATTGTGCTAGTTTCCGAACATACGTTTAGAAAATTGCCGCCATTCTCTCATGTCAAATCATGTCTTTCTTCTTAATTTTCGATAGCTAACTTTAAAGTAATTCTTTTAAAACACGAAATTCAAGTAATAATTTGAGTGAAAGGAGTGAAGAAGAAATGTTATTTTATATTTTTCGTGATGTAAGTATTCTTTGCAAGTATACCTTTTATGTGTTCTCGCTACTGAGGTGAAAAATTGTATGTGCTACTCGAGAGCAATTTCTTTTACTTCTCGTGCCTTTGAGTCCTTCGCTAGCTCAAGATTCTAAACTAGAATCACTCGCTGAACGCTCGTGATTCAACTATAGAATCATTCGCTAGCTCAGGACTCAAACATGGCACTCGAAGCAAAAAACAATTTTGCTCTCTTGTTGCACAAATAACTATTTCACCTCAGCAGCTCAAACAAGTAGACTTTGCTGTCAGAAATCAGTGAGCAAAATCGTGTTTGTTTCACTCAGTGAGACAAAGTATTTTTTTAATTTGTTTTTTTTTAATCCATTTATCCCATCCGGCAAAGGCAAAGGCCTAAGCCATGCAGCCACAGTTAAATCATTCCCGCGCTTTTTCTTTTTTTTTCAATTTGATAACTGCGAATGGTCATTTCATACGGCGGCATCTAACTAATAACTACTTCTTATACCAATAATTCAAACTACATCGATTTTATCAGCTCTCTTCTTTTCATTTCTTTAAGAAAAGAGGTAGAATTATTTTAGGCAAGTCTTAGTGCGAATCTTTTTTCGTAGAAAAAAAAAACTGAACAAGAAACGTTCGGATACGCGCAACGCATCAGTACCGACGTGTATTTTTAGAAATTTAAATTATACGTTGATTTACCATCTGAAAATCTTGCAATTTTCAAAATTACTTATATTTCATATAATTATGTTATTTATAATCATTTTAAACCAAACTTTTAATTTAAAGGAAACTAAAAGTTTTCAAATATTACTGAATAAATTCGAAATTTATCATTGTACTAGTTTTCGAACACACGTTTAGAAAATTGCCGCCATTCTTTATTCATATCTTTCTTCTTAATTTTCGACAAATTAATTTAAAGTAATTCTTTTGAAACATAAAATTCAATTAATCATTTGAGTGAAAGGATTGAAGAAGAAATGTTATTTCATATTTTTCGTGTTGTAAGTATTCTTTGCAAGTACCTTTTATGTGTTCTCGCTACTGAGGTGAAAAATTGTATGTGCTACTCGAGAGCAATTTCTTTTACTTCTCGTGCCTTTGACTCCTTCGCTAAGCTCAAGATTCTAAACTAGAATCACTCGCTAGACGCTCGTGATTCAACTATAGAATCTTTCGCTAGCTCAGGACTCAAACATGGTACTCGAAGCAAAAAACAATTTTGCTCTCTTGTTGCACAAATAACTATTGCTGTCGAGTGAGACACACAATTTTTCACCTGACTACCGGTGAGAAATCGCATGTCGAAACGCGATTCGGTACGTTCCAATTTGAAATTTAAAAGGAAAAGTTAGCTGCAGCGCCGAAAAGGCGCCACATTCCAAAACAAAACACTTTCAGAAAACGACTTGCGCGCATAGATCGAGTGCCAAAAGTGAACTTTTCGAAATAGAGATTTGATAATAAATAATGTAGCACCCAAAGGGCTGGCTTTTTCAACTCGTATTGGCAGTGTGCACGACGAAAATTTGTGGCGGAAAGGCTTATACGTCCCTTTATCTAACCTCATAACGAGAGATAAAGACAGAATAAGCCTCGGATGAGATTACTCGCTCCATGTACTTAACGCAATGCAAATAAATACGGAACAGTGACAGTTCACTTCACTGGTGTCCGCCAGAGTTTTCATATTTGGCATAACCAAACACGCTGCGATCGTTTTCGTCTCTCCCACCACTGTCTTTGCACACAGCGAATATGAGGCTGTGAAACCACGGCGCCGATTTTCATATACTTTTCAACTCTGTGTCACATATCTGTACTTACAAGATGCGAGTTCCTTAATATGTCTTCCAATATACCAGAAGACGATGTATGAGAAAATGTTTTCCACGGAATATAATTGCCTCATTATTTCGAAATAATAGTGTCCAAATTCAATTTAAATTAACCACTGTGCTTTTCAATGAAGGAAAACATCGTGAGGAACCCTGCACGCATCTGCGAATTAATTCAAAGACTCACGTGATGAGAGGAGGCCTGTGCCCAGCAGTGGGACGAAAATAGGCTGTAGTAGTAGTAGTAGTAATACTGTCCATTGGCCGTTGGAGCCACCACAGCCACCACCGAAACAGCCTATTTACTTCCCACTACTGGGAGTGGTGGGCACAGGCCTCTCAGCACGAGCTGGTAATACAGTCCCCACGCAGTCCCAGTGCGGACTGGGGACCTCATACTCATCCAGGAATTATATCCTAGTTCTTAGTCTCGTCACGTTATTTTCTCAGTGGTAAATTCAAATTGAATTTCGAACACAAGTAAACTCAGGGGTGCGGCCGGGTTTGAACGCGGTTGACCCTCTGTAAGAGAGGCAGTGGCCGAAGTACCATGGTCACTTAAAAGTAGACAACTGTCAAATGGTTTTGGGCTGATAAATAGATAGTGTAACCGTAGTAAATATTAACACGATGAGGCCGTTTAAATATGCTAATTAGGCAGTTGCATGCGTAAACAATATATTGGTGATAATGGTGATAAGAAAACAATGACTTTACACGCACAGGTCAATGCGCCCTTATCGGCAACCGGGCGACGAAAGGGAATAATTAAATCATTAAAATAAGTACTTCAATTAAAGTCATTATTTTTACGAGAAGACAGCACTGCACTGTTGCAAACAGTAGGTGCATTTAGAGAAAAATCATACAAATCATAGATGTAAAATAATGATCTCAGAATAAAGGAATGTTTAGGTACGATAATCAAATAATTTCTAATGTTATCTGTATGTGTATATATAAAAGGCAAAAGTGATTGACTGGTGTATCAACACACAGGCTAAACCACCGGTCGTAGATAGCTGAAATTTGGCAAGTAGGTTCCTTTGGGAGTGTAGGGGAGCACTAAGAGAGAATTTCCCGAAATAACCATGAGAACGGGACAAAATGGTTTTTTTTACATTTGATGTTTACGCGCGTACAAACAAAAACAGCTATAGTTTAAAATACTACGAGTTTAAAATACTAAAATACGAGCTTGCATGAAGTTAGGGATGAATGTGGAGGAATCGTGGGAGGTATAGTGACCGTCCATAACAAAAGGGTCCTTATGGCAGTTTCTAGTTACGGAGATATTGACGTTTTTGTAAAATGCTTCAAAATTATCGTTTTTTTTTGTTTTATGCAAAATAGTAAAATATACAGATAGACGTATATTTGTAGCTAGGTTTCACTAGTGTACGTTAAGTATTTCTATATTAAAACTGGGTTCAAAGTTTAGTAGAAAAGGGTCCTTATGGCAGACCATATACAAGAATGATGAATTTGTTGATAAAAATAAAATTGTTTAATAAAAATGTAGTTGTAACTGTTTCTTATAAGCATGTTTAATTTATATACGTACTAGGTATACTTTATTTTACGGGTAGGTACAAAATTTTTTCGCTGATTTTTTCTTCGGTATTATGTTTTAATACAAGATTAGTAAATAAATAGTGTTAATATAGTGCTATACTGTAATTATCAATAATTTTTGCCTGTGATTGGCCATAAGGACCCTTTTCCCAAGTGTCCCATACGTTTGGGAAAAGGGTCCTTATGAGAATTACTCTTATGATTACTTGAATATAATTTGTGTTACTCAAGATTTTGAGTAAACTTATGATAACACTTTTTCTTCGGTATTATGTTTTAATACAAGATTAGTAAATAAATAGTGTTAATATAGTGCTATACTGTAATTATCAATATTTTTGCCTGTGATTGGTCATAAGGACCCTTTTCCCAAATGTATGGGAGTGAATTTGTGATTTTTATGTAACTGAAATCGTTTATAACTAGCAAAATGAAACTTGTAGAATAATAATAACGCTTTTGTGATACTTCTATAGACTGAATAAATATAATTTTGAAGTCACTGTACAATAATTGTTATTGTTATAGAAGAAGATGAAAAATTATAATCATTATGACATTTTAATTTTAAAAATCATAATTCTATACCTTGTGGTTTTATTTCTATCCTAAGATGTGAGTTCCAATATACCTAAATATATAGTATGGTTCAAACTACAACTTATTAAAGAACAGTCCGAAAAAATATTTTTTCTTAATTTCTTTCTTATAAGCGACTTGCTCTGATCAAAGGCAGATTTTTCACGACCTGGAAGTCAAATTAAATAAACCTTAACTTAAATTCAAAGAATAATACCTTGAGATACATAATCAATCATCATCTATGTAACTTCCAATAGGAACATACTTAAAATTAGTTTCAAACTTCTTTTAACAATTTCTCAAAAGTGCAATTTTAACATGTGTAGGTCTGATGTTTTAAAAAAAAAAATATAAGACTTAGGGTCATGATTCTTTTTGTATTAGACAGCTCATTAAACGTAGATTTAGGATCTATACTTAACTCAATACCTGCCATAAGGACCCTTTAGGCATGGACGGCCACTATCCCAAGCATAATAATGCTTGGGATAGAGGCGGGTGGCGTTGTATCAGTGGTCTCTACTTACCCCAAAGGGAAACAAGCGTGATTTTATGTATGTATGTTATTTAAAGTAGCTTCTTTCAATTTAATTCATCGGCGTTGAATTTCATATTAAATATGATCCCCTGTTCACCTTTATTTTTTCTTTCTTTTTATAATATTAGTACCTATCTAATCGTCTATGGATGCTACTACTACTACGGCCTATTTGCGTCCCACTGCTGGGCACAGGCCTCCTGTCATAACGAGAGGGTTTAGGCTATAGTCCCCACGCGGGCCCAGTGCGGATTGGGGACTTCACACACATCTTTGAATTGCTTCGCAGATGCGTGCTCACGATGTTTTCCTTCACCGAAAAGCTCAGTGGTAAATTCAAAATTAATTTCGCACGTTAGAGGTGCGAGCCGGAATCGAACCCCCGACCCTCTGCATGAGAGGCGGTAGGTCGAACCACTAGGCCACCATGGCTTCAAATTCTATGGATGCTAGGCAAGGTTGAAATAACGATGAATTCCTCCCATCCCCAGAACGCCTCAAGGACCCCGACGGGGTTTAAACCCGTATCCTCCTCTAAGTAGGTCAATGCTCCCAGATTGTATCGGATCTCATCAGACCACCATAGAGGCTCAACTATGGTGGTAAAAACTTAAAAGTAATCCCGATGGCAGGCGCCAATCGAAAGCGTAGAACGGACCTTCCTTAAAATTGTTTCGTACTTCTCTAGCTACTGCAGTTAAATAACGTTTTTATCATGGACACGCTTACCTAACATACCAACATAACTAACATATTTTTTTTTATTTTTTTTTTCTTTATTTACGTGTAAAAAGGCCTTCTGCTGGAGTTTGTTGCGGCGCTTCTTCTCAAGCAGGAAGCGCTGGTAAATTCTTTTTCTGACGTGTAAAAGTGCCCCTATGTGGCCAATTTGCTGAATAAATGATTGAATTGAATTGAATTGAATGTTTTATTTATTTATTTATTTACAGTAACATATAGGCTATATATACCCCATAACGGCATTTTAGTATTGTTTACTTATCGTATGGCTTTAACTTAAGATACCTACTGTCGATCTACACTTCATAAAATAATCCATACTTCCATACTAATATTATAAATGTGAAAGTGTGTTTGTTTGTTTGTTTGTCCTTCCTTCACGTCGAAACGACTGGACCGATTTGGATGAAATTTGGTATGGAAATAGTTTGAGACCCCGGGAATAACATAGGATACTATTTATCCCGATATTTCCACGGGAATTATCGGGAGGGAGTATTTAAATAGGTACTTCTATAACTATAACCATCTATATGTATGTATAGTATCATCGGCTACGCAAATTCTACGTCTACGCGGGACGAAGTCGCGGGCAAACGACTATTAAACTTATAGTTTGAATTTGAGAATTCGGAAGCGAATGTGGATCTTACTTACGCATACGTATTCAACCTCCTTATCCATTGTACCTAGGTACTCCATGACGCATATATATATATATATATATTGCCGTTGGACCTGCGTAATATATATGCGTTGTTGGTGTGGAAAAGGTTAAAGTCTGTCTCTCCGATGTTGACCACATTAACCGTTCGTCTCAAAATAAATTGGATTCTTATTTGTTTAAGAATAGACTCAAGAATATCTTAGTAGGTTGATGCTATATCTGCCTGCTTTAAGGACGAGGTTCAACGCCCGAGTAGTTTGTGTTCCTCCAGGAACAACTTTTGGGACTTAAAAAACGTGAGAATAATGTTTGAAGAATTCTGAATAGACAAAACATCCTTTTATTCATACAGGTACATTAATACCGATAATAAAATCACTATTCTGTGCACTATCGTCCTGGATTTATCATATTTGATCTATTGCTTCTGTTTCGTTTATGAGTCAGAATAAAAGGATGTCTTTTCTATTCAGAATTCTTCAAACATTATTGTCACGTTTTTTAAGTCCCAAAAGATTTTCTTTTTAGAATAGCAGTACCTCCCTGACCGGTAAAATCACATAAGTAATGCATACACTGAGCCTAAAAAAAGCCCTTTGCCACAGTTTATATGTAACTTATAAGGAATTGTGTTATTACTTGTGAGCTGTAATTTTTCCTGAATGCCTGTTGTATTTTTGAAACGTGGTGTGTGTGTGGCAATAGATGGTTTTTTTTAGTGGGAGACGAGCGGGGAGGTCCTCAATCCGCACTGGGCCCGCGTGGGGACTATAGCCCAAACTAGTGATGAGAGGAGGCCTGTGGCCAGCAGTGGGACGTAAATAGGCTGCTGTGGTAGGAGACGAGCTGTCGGTAGGCCTCTAACAAGATGGTCCTCGTAAACGCCGCGGGAATCCAGTGAAAGTGATTAGAACGAGACCAGTCTGAGTGGAGAGCCTTCTGGGAGACCTGTATGTCCAGCAGTATGGCCTTTTGCGGACATGATGACATTGTGTAATAAACACATTAATATTTAATTGTCACATTGTTTGACCGTTTGACCCGCATGTTCGGCGGTGCTTCAGTGACCGCTATCTTTTGAGGTCGTCCCTATCAATCATCAAACAGAACTACGAGGTGATATGACCTTATGTACTTACGTACAGGAGTACACAACTTAGAAGGCGCGTGGATTAAGCAAAAATAGACTCTGCGTCAACGGCATAAGTGCTTCACCGCGCGCCTTCTAAGTTGTGTCATGCTGTACTTACTTGCACAGTTCCTGGTGATTTTTTTACCCGACTGCGCCAGAAGGAGGGTTATGTTTTTCGAGAGTATGTATGTATATTTCCTCTGCAGCCTAAAGGGATTGATGGATTATAGCTTGTCACTTGTGAGATGTCGTTAGATTCGTCTTTATTATGAGAGTGACAATTAATGGTACCTATATCAAAAGTTTCTATTGCAGTCGGTTTTTTTTTTCAAAACTCGAGTTATTGATTTACTTAGTTGATTAAGCGTAATATAGGTTCTATTTATTCTCGTTCCCGTAGGAATTTCGCGAAATCTTCCCTTCGCTCCCAAGGAACCTACATGCCAAAATTACAGATTTCTACGAGCAGTAGTTTCATCTGTGCGTTGTTAATAGTCTTCCAGTCAATAACGGAAGAGGTTTAATATTGATAACGTGCATGTCATGTAGAGTACTGTATCAAGCATATACAAGTAAATATAATGAACTAACTAACCATCAACCAAAACCAAAACCACCTATATTTTGTGGCCTACTGCTGGGCACAGGCCTCTTCTCATCACGAGAGGGTTTGGGCTACAGTCCTCACGTGGGCCCTGTGCGGATTGGGGACTTCACACACTTCTTTAAATTACTTCGCAGATGCGTGCAGGTTTCCTCACGATGTTTTCCTTCACCGAAAAGGTCAGTGATAAATTCGAATTGAATTTCGCACATAAATAATTTCAGAGGTGCGAGCCAGATTCGAACCCGCGACCCTCTGCATGAGAGGCGGTAGGTCATGGCTACCACGGCTCATCGTTACGTAATAATAATAAACGAACAGTAGTAAGTAGGTACCTATTTAATTACAAATGCTCAAGTGGTCGGAATAATGAACAAAATTATGATGAATGCATGAGTTAATTAATTGTCTCTGTAGTGCCGAAACATGTGCTTTTTCCATACGTAATTAGAACTACTTATTATAAAACATATAATGACATGAAAACTTTACTAAACTCATTGGTAGAAATCATTTGATGATTAATTATGTTATGACTTCACAAAATATTGTACACTAGCTTCTGCCCGCGACTTCGCCCGCGTGGAATTCGGTTATCGCGTTCCCGCGGGAACTATACGTTTTTCCAGGATAAAAAGTAGCCTATGTGTTATTCTGATCTATAAGCTACATTACTGTAAAGTTTCATTAAAATCCGTTTAGTAGTTTTTGCGTGAAAGAGGAACAAACATCCATCCATACATCCATCCAAACAAACTTTCGCCTTTATAATATTAGTAAGGATTATAAAACGAATCTCCAGAACAGAAATCAATCGTAAAAGCACGCTTGACTGCGCTTGCCCAATCCAAGGAATCATACTCCACTGATCCTCCCATACAATCCCATACAAATTGCATTGACCGATCATTACCAACTTCCGCTGCAGCTGCGTTGAAACAATGAACAATTTTCTTTAAATCTAATCAAGCCATAGACCGTAGACCATAGAGCATATTGTCTTTTTTCTCAAGTTCGTTGACCTAAGTTTGGGCCACGTGAGACTGCACGTGCAAAGGGCTGATCTGATTGTCCATTACGTACACTTTTTAAGATTTGTATGTTCGATTTGGGGTTGCGAACAGCGAAGTGCAAGGAGTCGTGCTCAGATTCATTCTTTGCATAGGTATTTTCTTTGGTTATTTTATTTAATTGTAGCGGGGATTGTTAAGATATTATGTGAATATTGTAACATTTTTCAAAAAAAAGCCGTGGTGGCCTAGTGGTTCGACCTACCGCCTCTTTTGCCGAGTGTCGGGGGTTCGATTCCGGCTCGCACTTCTCTAAGTTTACTTACGTGCGAAATTCAATTTGAATTTACCATGAGCTTTTCGGTGAAGGAAAACATCGTGAGGAAACCTGCACGCATCTGCGAAGTAATTCAAAGAGGTGTGTGAAGTCCCCAATCCGCACTGGACCCGCGTGGGGACTATATATATAGCCCAAACCCTCTCATGTTGAGAGGAGGCATGTGCCCAGCAGTGGGATGCAAATAGGCTGTAGTAGTAGTAGTAACATTTTTCATGAAAAATCTTTTATAATTTTGTGAGCACATCGGTAGTGTCAGGATGGATTTCAATCTATTTTATTTATTTTACGTGTACTTACCTGCTTAAATGAGCATATTTAGAGATGGTAAGGGAACTAAAATACACGACTCCACTTCATGTCTAACGTGACGATCACGGTTTATAGGTTACTAGCATCTGCCCGCGACTTCGCCCGCGTGGAATTCGGTTATCGCGTTCCCGCGGGAACTATGCGTTTTTCCGGGATAAAAAGTAGCCTATGTTCTTTCCGGGGATCCCAACTATCTCCATGCCAAATTTCATCTCAATCGCTTCAGCGGTTGAGATGTAACAGACAAGAGTGAACAGTGACAGTGAACAAACAAGGTGAAGAGGTAACAGACAGACAAACAAACAGACAGAGTTCGTCATCATCATCAACAGCCCATAGTAGTCCACTGCTGGACGTAGGCCTCACCCAATGCACGCCAATGAGCTCTGTCCAAGGCGTGCCGCATCCAATCTACACCGGCCACCTTGCGCAAATCGTCACTACACCTGGCAACAGGGCGCCCTACACTTCGTTTGCCTACACTTTGTTAGACAGAGATACTTTCGCATTTATAATATTAAGTACTTGGGCGACCGAGCTGTGAGACTTACGAGACCTAGCTAGATCTATTTCTGTCTGACCCCCGTAAGCCCCTATATTCCAAATTTCAACGAAATCCTTAGAGCCGTTTTCGAGAACGCGATTACAAATATATATTTATACAAATATTGCTCGTTTAATAGTATAGGATATGGAAATATGGATTTACCTAGTTATTTTTTTTTTAGTTAGTTCACTCCACCCCTTTGCCTTAGTCCTTACGCGCCCGTCTTAGCACTTGTTCACAATACGACCCTCGGTGACTCGCTCGCTCTGTGACAATACTCGACCTCTTTCACTACTCGTACATATTGAAGGAAAAACGAGTTTATCTTTGTATGCACGTGTTAAATTGAGTTTGACACGTACTATGGTAGAAATAGGTCTGTTCATGTATATGTAGATAAACAATAGAATTACTAATATTTTCGTAACAGCTACGAGTATGTACAATCGTTTCTGTTCTTTTGTAATTAATGTAAAACAACAAAGTGTGTGACAGTGTGCACTTGATTTGAAACTCTTCAATGAATTTGGTAGGTATATGTCATTGACCTATAATAATATGGACGAACAGTGCCTAACAGAATATGTCACAACATATGGAGCAACCCGACATTAGAAAAAACGTTCCAATATGCTAATAAAGCCTCTTTATAATATGTGTCTCTTTATAAATATTTTATACAAAAGTAAACCTAACACTATAAGACTTAATTAAGTGTCAAAATTACTGAGCGCCAAATGGGTGCCCGAGTTGTTCGGGCACCAGTTTGACGGGCCATTTTTCTTCGGCTGATTGTGAATCCTTACTTATAATAGATCAATGGTATATGTACATCATTTTCAAGGTAAATGAAAAAAAACTTAAATAGACATAAGAAATATACCTAAGAAAAATCTCAAGTCATTTGTACCACTTAACGATAAAGATACAAACACCAAAGTGTTTTTAAGTATAAAAATACATAATAACAAAATATGTACCTGAAATAGTTATTTGTGCAACAAGAGAGCAAAATTGTTTTTTGCTTCGAGTGCCATGTTTGAGTCCTTAGCTAGCGAATGATTCTATATTTAAATCACGAGCGTTCAGCGAGTGATTCTAATTTAGAATCTTGAGCTTAGCGAAGGACTCAAAGGCACGAGAAGTAAAAGAAATTGCTCTCGAGTCTCGAGCACATACAATTTTTCACCTCAGTAGCGAGAACACATAAAAGGTACTTGCAAAGAATACTTACATTACTTACGCATACGCGAATTAAAACGTAACTACGTTTGTATGGAGAAAGGAGCTTACGGGGACTCTTAAACTAGCTTGATCAATTTATCGCAGAGGACCTAATGTAATGTAAGCTTGTTTGTTTAGGTACAAATGTTTAAATTCGATCACATTAATGTTTTCTTCTATTCATCAACATTACAAAAGAAGTAAGTACTTAAGCCAGCCCATGACGCGATGATAGAAGTTTGCGAATACTAAAACAATTCCAATGAACGCAAACAAAAACAAAAATAGTCGCAGGCGCATCTGTTCAAATACAGATGGTACAAACAAACTACGTCTTTGGTTGAGGTATCATTGTTTAACAATTATTTATGAATAAATGAGGTCATTTAATTAAACTATAAGTATTTTAATGTGATGTGAAGATAAAATTGAAAAAAATAAAAATAATAATAAGTCTGCCTTCCTTTCAATTTGTGAAATATTGATGAGGCAGATGTCCGTTATCTCACTCCATAGCCCGATTTTCCAGTCCACACCTCCCATCCACATAGCCCACTCCAAGTCTCTTCCTTCCTCGGCAATAGTTTGGCAACTGAGGAGGGCTGTCCGCTAGTACAGCCTCATGTTGTATTGGGAGGACAGATCTCCACAGTTGCGACCATCTCACATTTCTAGTCAAAGGTACCAAAAGCCTCTTCATGTTGGCTTCGGCCCCATGAATGCGAATGACCGGGTCCCCATGGGCCGTGACATGTAAATGTACCAAAAAATCATAAGGCTGTAAAAAAAGTCGCGCCTGAAACTTGAAAATTAAAAGAAACTATCAAGTCGAGGGGACTATATAAACGATACTGAACACAAAAAATAAAGATGTTTATCCCGGAAACACGCATAGTTCTCGAGGGAACGCGAAACCGAAGAAATAAGAAGCAATGAAAGAAGCTATACCTACGTATAATCGTTTTTGTCAACTGTAAATGGTTACAAAAACATAGAATTTGACAGTATAATTCACATGATAATTCGAATAAAACATTATCTACCTCCAAATTACCTCTAATTCATAATATTTAACCATAGCCATTGTCATGCAGTCAACAGCACAATTCCAACAATGAGGTTTCGATGACAGACTGATTATCATATCAGAATTGTCTATCCTTCCGTCAGTCAGTTTTGGGGTACCTAATTGAGTTTTCAATTTGCTATTGTTGTGACTACTTGTGACAGATATGAAGGTACTACCTGATTCCTGCGACTTCGTCTGCATTATGTTTATGTATTACGCAAGGATTTATACACTATAGCTATTTTTGTTTTTACACTATAGCTTCTGCACGCGACTTCCTCCGCGCGAATTTGGGTAGACGTGAGTTTTTATGTGATCAAAAGCAGTTAGTTTCCTAATTTCATTACAATTGGTTCAGTGGTTTAGCCGTGAAAGCGTAACAGACATACATACAGATTTCCTTTCCATTTAAAATAATTAGCATAGTTATTATACGGAATGCGAAGTAAGTGGTACAAATTAAGTACCTACATCGGCATTTATTGACGGCAATGAAAAATAAACGACTCTGAAAATACAACTTAACATTTGCGGCACGACTACATGTCCAATCGCCACAGCAAGATCTCAATTAATAATTATAATTTATTTACCCTAATTATAACCAGTATAAATAATAGCGGAGAAAATAGTTGGCTAATTCGACTATTCAAAAGCCATTTGGGCGAACGCACAAAACGTTCAGCGGTTCCATTAACTATCGACGAACAAACAACGTTCGCACCTAAATTAAATGAACTTGGCTGGGTCGGAAAAGCTGTCTTTATTAAAGGAAAGCTTCTCTCTGTAGAAATAGTACATACAGTACGGCAAAATATGTACATTGGTGAAACTTTGTCAACCGATGAAAAAACGGAGGAGGTTCCCAATGCGACGCGTATATTTGTTTTTTTTTTTATGTATCACCAAAGTGGTCCCATTTAATTTGATTCAGGTTTGATGATGGGATCCATGAAAAAATGAGGGAATTCCTCAAAATTTGTTAGCACGTGTAGGATTTTGGCATCAGTTTCAAAGACTACATTGATATTTACGTCCCGTTCTATCCATGTTTGGACAACGCAGCCGAAAAAAAATGTTTAAATAAAAATATTAAACCGACTTCAAACTCCGACAGCGAAGTCGGTGTCAAGTAAACCAACCCAAAGCTATGACAATCTTATATAGTGAACTTGACACCGACTTCACAGGCTGTCGGAGTTTGAAGTCAGTTTTTTTTTATAACTTTATCTTGGCACTAGAAATGAGGATCTGCCGAGTGCTACCATAATTTAGGGGTCCTACCCGCCTAAGCCTAACAGGCAGATGGGCGGGGCATTTACAAACTAGGCGAGTGAAGTAGTGTGATTCCCTATCCCTATGTAGCTTTTTGCGCTGAATCGAATGAGATCACGCCGTGGAGTGACGTCACAATTGATTACAAATTGTAACTCAAACGTGACAAATTGTGAATTTTAACAGCGTCGTGTCTTCTTCAATTTTGGTTTCAAGGAAAGGAAGAATACTTATTGGTCAATTCTTTTTTGATACCTGGCATGGCTTCATCTAACTGGCAAGATAATTAGGTACATTTTTTCAGTCTTTTTGGCTATTCAAAAACTGTTAAGTACCTAATCCTAGTAACACGCACTGCTCTATCCAGAATTTCGAAATTGACCTATTTCTTCTACATCCACTGCTGCTTTCAGTTACAAGGTCAAAGAGTAGTTATGTATGGAGGGAGCAATGGAGCTGTAGCAGGGAATTAGGGAATGCGTGAGGGGCCGTAATGGGCCGCATCCCGCAATCACTGCGCAGTCTGCGGCGCGTGAACTGATTTTTTTAAGCCGGGGGTGCAGTGGGATATGTATCGAAGAAGCAATTTCGTTTTTTTACAATGGGTACCATAAAATAAATGAAGTTTCTGACTTTGACTTAAGTAGGTAGAGAAAAATACGAATAAACTTACGCTCTACTTGGGGACTTTATCACAGAATATTTAATAGTACATACAGAATGGCCACGGAATCACCTGCCTGAATCTAGCCGCCTTAGTACCGTCATTTGTTTCATCCGGAGATGGAGAGCGGATCATGGGGGCGTAGTGGTATATACACACATTTATAAGTGTACAGAGGTCCTCGCACGCACACAGACGTCCTCGCACGCAATCATTTCATTCGAATTGTGTTCGATATCGTGCTTTTATAGGCCGTGTCCGCCGTGTGTGTGACTTAATCCAAAAGACCCAAACTCAGGCAGCATTTCCAGGTTGGATAGCAATGCTCAATCTCTGTGTAAGTTTCAGAAAGTCAAGCATTTTGGTTACCAGAGGCCTCGATTTTTTTTTCAATATCCTAAAAAAAACGTTTCTTTCACGCGTTACCTAATATAGACAATAAATAAGCTAGAAAACATATAAGGAATAGTACATTATTGCAGAGGCCGCCAAGTAGCGCATTGCCGGACGAGTCAGTTAGAAGGCTGAGCGAAGCGAAAGAAATACGTAAGGTTAGTCGGGGCAATTGCGCCAGGATGGGGTAAGTGCGCCTAACATAAATATATCGAAACCTATAAATATTACTCAACTAGTAGTTGGCTGTTTACAATGCATAGGGGCGAAATAAATGTAGGCGCACTTACCCCACATCAGTATTTACTACTTCCATGATCGTGGATGATTTGGCCATGGAAGTTGTACTTATTACCTCCATGGATTTGTCAGTTTCGGGGCAAGTGCGCCAGGATGGGGTAAGTGCGCCTAACATAAATATATCGAAACCTATAAACATTACTCAACTAGTAGTTGGCTGTTTACAAGGCATAGAGGCGAAAGAAATTTAGGCGCACTTACCCCACATCAGTATTTACTACTTCCATGATCGTGGATGATTTGGCCATGGAAGTTGTACTTATTACCTCCATGGATTTGTCAGTTTCTCTACAGAGGTGTCTCAAATAGCAAGCGAATTAAAAAAAACACACACACGACAATAATGTTTTTGCTGGCCAAGGCCGGCAATGGACAGCCTCGCGTCTTCTTTTTTTGAAAGTAACACGAACATTTCCGAGCATGTTTGAGAAAAGCTTTTTTATTATTAAAAATGTAGTAGCCGCTACCAGTGCGCAGACGCGCGTCTGAGATTGGCACCTGTCAACTCCGCCACGCTGCGCGCGCACGATCACATATAAGAACTTATACTTAAAGCTGATGCCCTGATTGTAGTCTGTAATAGCATGGCAGGGAATCCCATTGTTGGACTGAACTGTCTAGGAATTCTGATTTTAATGGTGAGACGAGGATTTGGTTAGTATTTTTAAACCACTTCACAAATCACTCGTTTTTTGAACAAAAAAACCGACAACGAAACTTTTGATATACCCAGCCAGTTTCACTCTTACAATCAAGACCAACCAAACTAGCTGAACTCCATCAAGCCGTTTAGGCTACAGACCGTACCAAAGAAATAAAGAAGTACGTAAGTACCTACTTGGAAACTTGAAGAATAATGTTTTCTTATTTTAGCACACGATATTTTTTTACCAAATCCATTAGATCTACCTAACACTACATTCAACGTTTATCAAATAAACTCTGACTATCAGCTACCTATGTAGCTACCGTACCTCCACCATCTCCGTCTAGATCATCAGTGTTAATTGACCTATAACCCCTAAGCAGGAGCTAACTCACGAGTATTCAAGATCGATAAAAAGTTCGGTCTTCAGCAGGTCATTAGCATGAAATCGTGCTGCGTGTGACCAGCATTCGATCTGAATCTGGAAAGTGACGATAGATTTGATCTGCTAAACAATTTTAAATAAAAAAATAAAAACCGGCCAAGTGCGAGTCGGACTCGCGCACCGAGGGTTCCGTACAAACCTGTAAGGTTTACAAAGTTCGTTCTTTACGACAATCGAGTCATAACTATGGTATTTTTATTGCAAAATGAAATTCATAACATTACAATGGGGAAAGATGGAGTAGCATAAATTTAAGACAAAGATCTTAAAAAATATATATTTTGTAATGTAACTAAAAATTTAAGGTTTTCGGAATTTTTCCTTTATGTGTGCTATAAAACGTTGCTTCATGCCAAATTTCAAGATTCTAGGTCGACTGGAAGTACCCTTTAGGTTTTGATTCCCTTGCGAGTACTTGCGAGTTTCAAAATATGCAGCTTAAATTGCTGTTTCTTTTGATTGCGTTGACATAGAAGTTTGATTTTGTTACAGCTTAAAGGTATTATAGACCTGAGTATTTGGTATGAATTTCAATTTAATACCTCTACGCGTTTATGAGGAAATGGGTAGTAAGGTTAAAATTATTAAAAAAATATATATTATGTGATGTAACAAAAATTTATGGTTTTCGTAATTTTTCCTTTATCTATGCTATAAGACGTTGCTTCGTACCAAATTTCAAGATTCTGAGTTCACGGGAAGCACCCTGTAGGTTTTGATTCCCTTGCAAGTGTCGAAAATTTGCGGCATAAACGGCTGTATCTTTTGATTGCGTTGGCTTAGAAGTTTGATTTTTTCACAGCTTCAAGGGACAGTAGACCTGAGTAATTGATATAAATTTCAGCTTCATACCTCCACGCGTTCCTGAGAAAAAGGGTCTTGACAGACGGACAGACGGACAACAAAGTGATCCTATAAGGGTTCCGTTTTTTCCTTTTGAGGTACGGAACCCTAAAAACCGCCTTCAAACTCCGACAGACTGCGATGTCAATGTCAAGTTCACTATGGCCCGGTTCCTATATCCTCGAAACGCCTCGTTTTGCCTACGGACGGTTGATTTTTGACATTTGTTCCATAGAGAATCTGTCAAATTTTAACCGTCCGTAGGCAAAACGAGGCGTTACGTGGATATAGGAACCGGCCCATGATTATCATTTCTTTGGGTCGGTTCACTTGACACCGACTTTCCAAACATTACTATAGAAGTACATAAGTAACTCTGAAGTCTTCGAAATTGACACCAAAATCATCTACGTGCTAGCAAATTTCGAGGAGTTCCCTCATTTTCTCATGGATCCCATCATCAGAACTGAACCAAATGAATATGGGACTAACTTGGAAGTATCACCTTTCGAACAAAAAAAGAATCATTGAAATCGGTTCACGTTTACTATTTATTTTCGGTGAACATACATAAAAAAAAAAGATTCCGACGAATTGAGAACTTCCTCCTTTTTTGAAGTCGGTTAAAAAGCGTAGTGTATACACGTGTATTGTGTTTTGATTGCCCGGACTTCATAACAATGTTCAACGAGGTAGGTATACTTGTCAACAGCAATTCCGCATCGTTGTAGCGTAGACAAATTGTATCAGTTCTTCGTCATCATCATCATTTCAGCCGAAAGACGTCCACTGATGGACATAGGCCTCCCCCAAGGCGCGTCACTTCCAACGCATTCCCGCGATCTGTACCGGGTCGTCGCTCCATCGTGTTGGAGGCCTACCGACAGCTCTTCTCCCGATTCACGGACGCCACTCGAGAACTTTCTGCCCCCATCGGCCATCGTTCCTGGGAGCACAAAATTGTCTCAGTTAGGTACTTGATATTATTTTCAGAGACGATATTTCGTACTATGCGTACAGCACGACACAACTTAGAAGGCGTGCGGTGAAGCACTTAAGCCGTTGACGCAGAGTCCATTTTTGTTTTTTCATGTGCCCTTTCATTGGCTATTGTTATGATAGCAGTCCTTTACATATAGTATGTAATCTGTGGTCGCTCACAGATTTATCTATGATTATGGTCTATGGCATTCCCTCTTAACTACTCGCGTAGCCATGATTGTACGTAGGCTTTTCTTAAATAAAATCTCATAGTTTTATCAACTGTTTTATTAAAGCCCACCATAACAACATGGTGTCAGGTGTGGTGGCATCAAAGCAATATTGATGATGCAGCAGTTGAAATTGTGAAGAGAAAAGCGCAAGCGAGGTAGTGACGCCACGTCGTGTTATAATTATAATAAAAGGCTAGAGAATGCCTAATGACGCAAAAGATGGGGCTATCAAAGCCGAAAATAAGGCAATTTATACCAAAAGGAGTGGAATCGCAGGCACGATACAACCTATGAGTTTGACTGGCAACTTAGCATGCAATTGGAAAAGATGGCATCAATCTTTCAAGATTTTTCTGAAGGCGTCTGGTTGTCATGAAGATGAAGATGGCCACAAGGTAGCATTGATGTTACACCTCATAGGTGAAAAGTGCCTAGACGTATTTAACTCTTTCAATGTCGATGAAGATGTTATAACCTATGATGAACTAACAAAACTATTTGAAGGTCATTTTATGCCGAAGACTAACGTTACCTATGAAAGTCACAAATTCTTTAGAAGGCAGCAAAAGGAAAATGAAACAATAGACGATTTTTTAACAGATTTAAGAAATCTAAGCAAGTCTTGTGAATTTGGAGCACTGCGGGACAGGCTCATTAGAGACATTTTTATATGTAACCTGCATGACAGATATCAATTTATAAGAGAAGGTTTGCTGCAAAGAGATGGCCTATCCTTGGATGAAACGGCATCAATAGCTAAAACATTAGCACTCAGCCAGACTCAAGCGAAGGAGCTGAACACTCCAGAATTGGTTATGTATACCAAAAAGACAAACATAAGAAGAAGCAGATCTAAATCAGCAAATAAAATAAGAAAAGTTTGCCAATACTGCGGAAAACACCATGGATTTAAGTGCCCTGCATATGGTGCAGTGTGTAATAATTGCAAGAAAAGGAATCACTTTGAGTCGGTGTGCAAACAGCAAAAACAAAGTCATGTCAGAGGTATTGTGTGTGATGAGGGTCCGTCTTCACAACAGAGCAGCACAGGTATAGAACATTTTTCAAATTTGTTCCTTGGACATATCAATGTTCCCACTAATAGTCCCAGTAATGAGTGGACTTTACCAGTTTTTGTGAATAATGTGAAACTTCAGTGCATCCTGGACACTGGCAGTGATGCAAATGTCATGTCTTATGATGTGTTTAAATTACTAAATTTAAATACTAATTTAAAGAATTGCAATTCTAATGTAATATCATATAGTGGTGACTTACTATCAGTGATGGGTGAATGTGACATAAATATAACCTACAATTTACATGACAATAGTACAACAACTAAAGTGCCATTCATCATTGCTGATGTGAAGTCTCCCACTGTCATTGGACACAGGACATGTAGTGCCTTGGGGCTAGTTAAGCGTGTATATAATATAGATGATAATAATGTGTCTGTTTCTAGCTCAAGCACAAATGCTCATGTAAACTTAGATGACCTGCTTCGAGAAAATGAGAAGGTTTTTGAGGGCTTAGGCTGTCTGCCAGGCCTGTGTCATATAACTGTCAATAAGGATGTACCTCCAAAAGTGGATGCTCCACGTAAAGTACCTTTCACATTGCATGAGAAGCTGAAGCAAGAGTTGCAGTCTATGGAGGAAATGGATGTCATAGCCAAGGTGACAGAGCCTACAGAATGGGTGAGTTCTTTGATACTAGTTGAGAAGAAGAATGGCAAATTGAGAGTCTGTTTAGACCCAAGAAATTTGAATGAGGCGATATGTCGCACTCATTATCCAATACCTACTGTTGATATGATACGAAGCAAGGTAGCTGGAGCAAAATATTTTTCTACCTTGGATGCTAGTAGTGGATTTTGGATGGCACGTCTTACTGAGGAGAGCTCATATCTGTGTACGTTCAATACACCGTTTGGACGGTATCGATTTAAGAGATTACCATATGGTGTGAGTTGTGCACCTGAATATTTTCATAGGATAATGACTGAAATATTTTCAGATATACCTAATGTCATGGTATATAGTGATGATATACTTGTCTGTGGAAATACCATAGAAGAACACAATAGATGTCTACAACAGGTGTTTCAGAGAGCAAGGGAGACAGGTGTTAAATTTAATCGGGCTAAATGTGTATTTGCAACAAAAGAAGTCAAATACCTTGGACATGTTTTTTCAGAAAAAGGTGTCAATGCAGACCCAGAGAAAGTAAGAGCTGTTAAAGATATGCCGTCACCCAGCAATGTAAAAGACTTACAAAGATTTTTAGGTTTTTTGAACTATCTGAGTCCTTTCATACCAAACTTAGCCACAGAAGTTGCTCCTTTAAGAGATTTACTCAAGAAAGACTCTATGTTCCAATGGAATGCTACATATGAGAACATATACTGTCATTTGAAACAGCTGATTTGTGAAGCACCAGTGCTAGCACACTTTGATGTAAAGAAGAAAATCACTTTGTCCGTTGATTCCAGTAACTAGTACAGCAGTTGGAGCAGTACTGATGCAAGATAATCATCCAATATACTATGCATCTAAGACATTAACGCCAACACAGCAAAGGATGGCACAAATTGAAAAGGAACTATATGCAATAGTCTTTGGTTGTGTACGCTACCATCAATTTATTTATGGCCAGAATGTACTAGTTGAAACGGATCATCGACCATTGATAACATTGTTTAAAAAACCTTTGGTTCAAGTACCAACACGTCTTCAGCGAATGATGTTAAAAATACAAGCATATCACTTAGAAGTACAGTATAAAAGAGGATCACAAATGTACATTGCTGACACGTTGTCAAGAGCTGCTTTACCTGAGACTAGCACTGATGAACTGGATAACGATACAGTAATTCATGTAAACATGCTAATAAATAATCTGGCTATTTCCACAGAACGCCTAGAATGGCTGAAAGAAGCAACCAGTGATGACGAGAGTTTACAGCTGTTAAAAAAATATTATTTTAATGGCTGGCCAATGAATAAGTCACAATTACATAAATTGGCTCAAGAATACTGGACATATCGAGATGAGATACATTCAGAGAATGACCTGTTATTTAAAGGTACTAGTGTGATAATACCTAAAATGCTTAGACATGAGATTTTAAAAATCATTCATCAAAGTCATCTCGGATGTGAGAGATCAAAAAGTTTTGCTAGAGGAATAGTGTTTTGGCCGTTTATGTCGCAAGATATAAAAAATTATGTGGAATCATGTCCTACATGTTTGTCTCATAGACATGCAAACTCAGCAGAGCCAATGCAGCCTCATCCACTGTCGACACTGCCTTGGGAAAAAGTGGGCATAGATTTCTTTGATTTTAAAGGAAGAAAACATGTAGTTGTTGCAGATTATTATTCTAACTACATAGAAGTAGTTACTGTCCCTACCACAAGTGCTGCTTTAATAATGGTTCTGAAACCTATTTTTAGTCGGCACGGAATACCAGTCCAAATAATCACTGACAATGGACCTCCGTTTAATTCGGCCGAGTTCAAAAACTTTATTCATGATTGGGGAATCAAACATGTGACATCAAGTCCTTACTTACCACGGTCAAATGGACAAGCTGAATCAGCTGTCAAGATTGCTAAAAGCATACTTACCAAATGTGACGAATCTGGTACTGACCCTTACCTAGGTTTATTGCAGTACAGAAATACACCTAGAGGAAACTTAGCTTCACCAGCACAGCTGTTGATGTCCAGAACACTTAGAACACAGTTACCGGCTGTTAAGAAAATATTAAGACCCAAAGTGGTTAAATTCAAAGATCATTTACAGAATAAGGAAAATAATGTAATAAAAATGAAACACTATTATGACAGAGCAAAAAGACCTTTATCAATATTGAAGGAAGGAGAAAGAGTGATGTTTAAAAAGACACCTGATAGCAACTGGATACCAGGTACCATCAAGAAACAATGTGATGAGCCAAGATCTTACATAGTTGAAGCTCCTCAAGGTTATGAATGTAGAAGAAATAGACAGCATATAATAAAGGCTCCAAGTGAAGATATCCATCCTGTTACTATACCTTCAAGACAAGAAACCATCGCAGATCCAGACTCTCATAGCAATGTGAAAGAAGTACATGTTGATGTTAAATCACCTAGATCAAACCAGACTGTTGACACATCCAGGTACACTACTAGGAGTGGCAGACAGGTTAAGGTTCCAACTCGATATAGAGAGTGAGTAGTATATTGTTATTGTATACTATCCTAGTTGTAGTTATATTGTGATTTATTCTTGTCTTAATCTTATGTATCTTCCTTCATCACCGTAGGCCAATAGTTTGCGTTTCCGTAGGTCACGATGCCAAGGTGTGAAGGCATTTTAATTAAGTATATTTCTTTACAGCATCTGATGTAAAATAAATCATTCAGAAGTCCATATTGTTTATGCATGTCTGTTATGCTTTATGTAAGTAAGCCATAAACAAGTACTGGTTAGTCCTAGTATTAAGTAGGTACATCTATCTACAATGATTCTAATGGATGTGTTATAGATTAAGTTTGAATAGCATTATAGTTTTGTAAAACTTAAAAAGAAAAGAAACATGTTATGATAGCAGTCCTTTACATGTAGTATGTAATCTGTGGTCGCTCACAGATTTATCTATGATTATGGTCTATGGCATTCCCTCTCAACTACTCGCGTAGCCATGATTGTACGTAGGCTTTTCTTAAATAAAATCTCATAGTTTTATCAACTGTTTTATTAAAGCCCACCATAACAACAGCTATCTAAACAGCTTGATAGATTTTAGCTAGAGAGGTGTATCTCAATTGTGTGAGAGATAGTGTATCTTCAAACTTAATTCCATTTAAATTAACTTTTAACTACCTAATTATGTAGTAAGTATTCCATCCACGTTTCGTAAAACTTAACTTAAAACTTTCTATAGATAATATATCCGATGAAAATGATAAAAACCTTTCACAATAGACGATTCAAACGATTTATAACACAACCGATCATTTTGGGTAATCTCGAACTAAACGGTCACACCTCAGCGCAAGTCCGTGATGAATTAGAACTTGTTCGTGTCCAACCCTTCCTTTTTTTGGGGATCCTGGACGCGCGTGTTCCCAGGATCTAGTAAATTGATCAATCCTTGTCCTTGTACAGTGGTGAACAGAAGTGTTAAGGGGCGTGTTTAAAGTGCGTGAGTTTGATTTTAATTGAATTTTACTAACTGCATTTCAACTTACCGCTAATACATGTGAACATATGTATACTACCTTAGGAGTCTTTATGCAAATATTTTCTTAGTGTTTCCTATTAAGTTTCATGCTTCTATTCTAAGTAGGTAGGCTTTGGTCAATACATTAGGCCATAGGTACGTATTTAGTAAAACATTAGGGCGAGGTGGGGTATTCATTCATTCAGTAACCTCATGAGCTCGGCAGCTCTGTTCTGATTTTTATTTAAAAAAAAAAGTTCTGAAAGGGCCCCAATTTTCTTGCCACAGCGCCCTTACACACATATAGCTACGGTACTGTATCTGCAGCGAGCTCCGAAGAACGCTAATTAATTAACATAAATAGCTGATAAGTCAACCTACTTCGAAGCCGATAGCGAAACTTCCGGACCGACTTGATAAATACCTACACAATTCGCGAAACAAACATTATTTTTAATTGAATTATTTAGTTATATCGTATTTCATAGAAGGACACATCTAATATGGATTAAATAATAACAAGTATCAAAATTATACGACGGCGTAAGCGCTATATAGCGAAAAGTTGTTTATTGCAGGTATGGTATAGCCATCTGGCGTTTTTAATTTTCTAAGTCATGTCCGACCAAATATTCTACTTCTTTCTACTCCGTTAGCGCTCCTTGGGTACCTATGTGCGGACTATTTAAGTTTTGATGTTTGGCCTATATACTTGTATCCATATTCAGTATCTTATGTGCCTTTACTTTTTTTATGTCGATGGTATAGGCAAACGAGCGCACAGCCCTTTGCCCTTTTTCATTTCTAAATCGCACTTTCGTGCGACATTGCACCGAATCTCGAGAGCAGATAATTACATGCCCATTCGCCGTGACGCGCGACGCGAGTCTAATAGCTTAGGGAATGCCTTCCAGGCTCGAACCCCGATCGACAGAGGCCGCTCGAATAATTAGGAGTCCTGTAATAAACTTGGGGCTAAACTATTACTTAAGAGGGTTTACTCCGAAAGTTGGCAACGTCGCAAATAGCTCTTAAATATTTCGCTGTTTATATTATGAATATTACTGAATGAAAATATGAATTATCGCTCCATGGTTGAATAGATCGTTAAGTATGGATTTCAATAATTATTATAGGAACACGAAATTTTTAGGATTATAGAAGTACTATCTTTTGAACTTTTCCATGCATTTCAATATAATCTTATAATTTGAATAGCTAACCAACAAATGTAAAACGAGACGCGCATTCAACCATAGAATGATAATATTGAGAAATTAATAAAAACAGCGAAACATTTGACAGCTATATGCGACGTTGCCAACTTTCAGGACCCTCTTAATTCTTGGGTCTGCAGTAATACTTAGATACCTACCAATTGCTTATTGTTAGCAGGACTGCCAGAAAGTTGCTGGGGCCAGAAAGTTCTCGAGTGGCGTCCGCGAACCGGGAGACGAGCTGTCGGTAGGCCTCCAACAAGATGGAGCGACGACCTCGTGAAGGTCGTGGAAACGTGATGGATGCGAGTGGCACAACACCGGTTTGGGTGGCGAGCCTTCGGGGAGGCCATGTCCAGCCGTGGACGTTTTTCGGCTGCAATGATGATGACCTGCCAATATTATAAATTGACTACTTCGCGTGCTTTGCTTGGCGCACGTCACGCAAGCTAAGCTATTTGAAATGTTTTGTGAGAACTAATGCTACACAACGCAAGCATGCAAGTTCAAGGGTCACTCGACATTAGCAGTGGATTAGATTATAGAGTGCTGCAGTTATTTGATTTTGCCACAGACATAACTATAATTTCTGAAAAGTCCGTTTATTTTATTTTATTTTAGTATAATTGGGCAAACCATAAAATACATTCGACAGCACAATACGTAAAATTATGTTACACACAATTTACCTACCTGCACTTTTTAGTTCGGCATATTCGACTTCGCGGTAAGGCTTTTAATGAAGCCACACATTACTGCACGCACTGCACGCGCACGCACCCTGTTTGCCAGATGTCCTCGTTAATTTTACTTTGCAAAGTTATCCCAGGATATTGACCTAAAATTACACACATCAGGTGTACTGTAATGAAGCAGTTAAACCGCACTGTGAGGTTTCCACATCCAAACTTATAATATAAAAATAAAATAAATAAATATCATGGGCCATTTCACATACTGACCTAGCCCCAATGGCCCCAAACTAAGCAACGCTTGTATTATGGGTGCTAGACAACGATATAAATACTTATGTAGAGAAATACATACATATATAAATACTAAACATCCATTACTTACTACAAACATTCGTGTTCATCACACAAAGTTTGCCCCTAACGGGATTCGAACCCGCGACAATCGGAACATTAGACAGGGTCACTACCAACTACACCAATCCGATTGTCAAATCAACATAAAAGAATAAATTCAATATAAGACATATCAATATAAGACATACTTACCTATCTATAAGTTCAGATCTAATTGCAGGCTTTTGATATACCAATCACGTTTAAAGTGTGAGAGCATTCGTTTAATAAAAACAATGGCCGAAAGTTTTACATCTATTCTATGCATTGACCTATAAGTATAACATATGGACGATTAATTAAGCACTATGCTTAACAGAATATGTCAAAATATATGGAGCAAACTGACATTAGAAAATACGTTCCAATATGCTAATAACGCCTCTTTATAACGAAGGCCAAACGGGTGCCCGAGCTGTTCGGGCACCCATTTTAACGGGGCCATTTTTCTCCGGCTGACTGTGAATCCTACGAATGGTGTACACGCATTAAGCAAATTTATAACACAAAATGTACAACATGCCATGAGTTTTCAAACAAAAAAAATGTTTATTTCAGTAGAGATTACATGTTTTACATACATAGTTCTAATCTTTTATATTTAAGATTATTATCCTATTTTGAAGAATAATTACAATTGGGGCCAGATAGGTATTTTTAGTGTTTCATTTAGCCTGAATTAGACAAACACGAAATATTGTTCAAATTCATTTGTAATTTCGTTTCACATACATGTTTTTTTCATTTTTTTTCATGTAGAAACCGCATCTATAAGGTAAGGTAGGTAGGTATAAGTATTATACAACCAATTCAAATGGTATATACATCCAATGAAAAACGAGCTTGTTTTCCTGCGTCTCAACTTCATCCCGTCCTTCTGTCAAGTTCTATCAGTCACCTTCTGCAATCATCGCGGAGTTTTATCCCCAGCATTACCCACAGGAACTCTTCCATAAACAAAACTTTGAAAAAAGTAAGTCGGAAATGTAAAAGAACACGCAACCTGTGGTTGCCAGGTGGCGGGGTGGTTTTTGTAGCCAAATGTGGTTTCGATCAATCACGGTCCCGGTGTTGCCATGTTTTTGTGACGTTTCTTTTTACGTTGCGCATGCTCTGGTTTGTATTTGGCGGTTGGAAGATTTAAAACTAGGGCTCTGAGAGATGTAGACCTACTCGCCTATTCCCTGTTCGTCTATTTTTGCATGGCTTATATAAGTTTTTTTGAATTCTGGAGCCCATAGCTCCACTATTTAGATATTGCCAAATCTGAATCGACAAAAAAGATCCATAGGTACTAAAATCATAGATGCGAAAGTAAGGAACTCTGTCTATCCGTCTATCTGTTTGTCTGTCCGTCCGTCTGTCTGTATGTCTGTTATCTGTTCACGCTTCAACCGCTAGACCGATTTGGTTGAAATTTGACATGGAGGAAGGAAAGCCATAGGTCCCGCTGGAACGCGAAAACCGAATTCCACACGGGCAGTCGCGGGCAGAAGCTAGTTCGATATAATTTTTGAACCTGGTCACCAAATTTAACGAGAATTGGTTGAGAAATGCGACCTGTAGAGCCGCCAATTTCGAAAATCGGTCGGACATCCGGAATTCCGGACATACGAAAGCATTAATTCTTACCCAAGCTGCAAGGGAGACGCTCGTTTCACTATCGATCGGTCAAATCTAAATATATAAAACTCAAAGGTTTCTGACTGACTGACTGACTGACATAGTGATCTATCAACGCACAGCCCAAACCACTGGACGGATCGGGCTGAAATTTGGCATGCAGGTAGATGTTATGACGTAGGCATCCGCTAAGAAAGGATTTTGCAAAATTCCCACGGGAACGGGAAAAATCGGGATTTTACTTTTTAATATTTCTGCGCATACGAAGTTGCGGGGAAAAGCTAGTCATGTCATAAATGGCATCATGGCTTGACAGCCATGTCAGTGATGACTCACTAGTTGCTTTTTTTTTTGAAAACTAAACGAAAAATACAGAACGTCTTTTGGTGTTATTTGTTTTTTGAATGTAAATATTTTGTAATTTGTAATTATTCAGTGTACCGTGTGTAGCCGGTCGTGGTCTCACCAAACGGCCCCAACGGAAGACCAGCGCTGGCATTTAATGCTAGCACCTAGACCATTTCGTGATAGGCCACAACATTTTTGTTCTGTATAAATGTTGCTCTTTTTTTTGTCTTTTGTGTGTGTGTTGTGTAATGTCATGAATAAATGTTTTCTTTTTTCTTTCTTTCTTTCTAAATATCACATTTTCATAGTTACTTAAATATTAAAGCAAATCTGCCCCAGTCGCACATCTGTTTTAAACGGATATATTTTTTGCGATTGCGCCTACGCCGATTTCCGTTATAAATAGGTCAATATGTCACTAAACGTTCCTCCCAAAACCATATTTAAACCACCTTGTGTTTTTCGTAACATTAATTTATGACAATTGAAAAAGTTGCCGTGGGATTTTTTAAGTCGAATGCATCATTAAAATGTTTAAGTAATATTCAAACCCATAAGATATACATAAAAAAAAATGTTCCCTGCTAAATATAACAAGTAATAGGTTAATATTGAATTAGGGAAAAACATCAATGAGTTTAAATAACCGCACCATTAATTGGGTTATCGATATACGCAAAACAAACATCCTATTGAGCGCAAAATATAATTAGCACACGCACATTATGTTTCGCGACAAAAGAAACTCATCAGCCTTTATTTACTCGGCAAACGATATGTAGTATGCAAAGCGCGCCAAACACAATTTTCCAAACTCCTGCGCGCCGGAAAGTGCTATTTCCCGCCATCCGTGCCGTCGGCCAACCGAAAATTCCCGCTTTAAAATCCGCCAACCAATCAAACCGGTCGCCGCTCTTTTCCACCAATCAGTGACGAGCCCGCGCTCTCGCCATCGCGTCATTGTCATATCTTGAAAATTAGTACAGCGGCGAACCCCGACGGCAAATCGACGATTTTTCCGTGGTCGACTTTTCAAAATATCGAAAGGGTGAGTGCCCCAACATCTATTATTCGTATCCCATACCATATTTTTGCACGATTTTTGTACACTATCTTTCCCTTCTACTACATTGATAATATTCCCCTCATTAAAACGAATAGATAATGAAATGAATTTACACTCGGCCCAAAAGTACTTTAATCGTCCTTAAAAAATAAATGAAAAAATCAAGGCGCATTACTAACTCTACTCGCTGTTAAATTCGGCTTGATTCAATAGAAATTCAACGCGGTAAATCTAAACTCAAATCTTGTAAGCCTTGTTTCGGCAAGATGGCGGCGATGCGTGCTATTAATACATCTCTTGTCTTCTTCGCACGGTTGTGTTCATTGTTGGGAGTGAGCGAAATAGCTATATTTCACTCTTGAACTTTCGAAGCAAGCGCCTGACTTGCCTGCACACGTAACTAGACACGTCTTCTTTATTTCGTAAACAAGTCTGGTTTTAGTGTTGCCATATAAATACTTTTACCCACTTCATGGTGACTTTTGGAGTTTATTCATATCATAAGCAAACGTGATATAATATACTCGGGGCACGTCACGTTCTGGTTCTGTGCATTTTATATCAATAAATTAGATGTCGATATATTATTTTGTAGCACTAGCTGTCCGCCCTGGCTTTGTTCGGGTGTACATATTGTTTTTCATAAGAACCATGTCAACCATAATTATGTGTGCTATATAAATATCAATGAGCGTTCCAAGGATGTGATATCAATAAAATAAAACTTCGATATTTATGTAGGTACTTACATATAGTTTTACCTACATTTTCTGAGTGAAAATAGTATAATATCGAGACCCTTAGTATAATTAAAGTTTTTATAAGGATGTCTTTTTAAACAATTTGTTTTTATTTTAAAATTGTAGAAAAGAAAATCGTTTCAGAAAATATTTGGTATTTGATTCCTGTAACATATGAATAATCACGTTTAAGAAAGTTAAGGTACAAATCCTTCCATCTATTCATGACATTACCCAGTAATTATTATTTTAAAAAGTTATGCTTTCAAGGGAAAACAATTCGTAAATATGGCAACCCCGCACCGCTTCTCCGCTCTATCACAGCGCATGCCACTATTGCGTGCCCTAGCGCCACACGGTGTCGAGCAGTGGAACTATTTCGAAGCACGCGACGCTAGCGCCGCGCCACGCACGCGCACCTCGAGCGACGCCGTCGCAACTCGAACAACCCAACTTTTTATTTTTTCATCAGTCGCCGAACGTACTTCGGTCGTGCGGACGCGTGGTGTTGACGTGACGTCGTGTGTTTTTACGAATTGTTTACGCTCACTTGCAATAACCTCAATTAGAAACTCTAATCGTATTCTTATTAGTGCGTGATGGACCAAACATCTAACTGCGTGCTTAACTCGTCGCGTCGTTTAGCGTTTAAAAACTGAATTTTGACCTTGTTTACGCTAGGTGAAGACAGCGTCGCGGATGCTATCAGAGAAGTGTGTTCGCGCTGTGTTCGGTGGTGGACTCAGTCGGCTCGAAGAGATGTCTGCGTTGAGTGTAAGGGCGCCGGGCCTGCAGGCGACCTCTGTGCTGGACACGAGGGCCTTGCGGGTGCGAGGAGTGACTACCCTTGAAGGAGTGAGGAGAAATCTATTCGGTTGCACGGATAGAGAGGAGAACAGGAAGTTTGTGGAGCGGGAGCTAGCGAGACAGTTGGAACTGGATAGCCAGAGATGGGGCTTCGATTTCGCGAACGAGCATCCACTGCCGGGGGCGCAGAGGTTCGCGTGGTCGCTGGTCCCGGCGGCGGCGGTGCCCGCGGCCCTCCGAAGGGCCCCCATGGCCATGGCGACGCCCAAGCCAAGCGCGCCGCCGCAGGAGATGAAAATATCCAGCCCGGACAACAGCAAAACGCAGAAGAGAATAACAGGTCAGTTTAATCTCAATTGCATCTTGTTTGTACATTTTTATCTCTTATCGCGCAATGCAGTCGCTAATGTGCAGCGAAAACTCGGTTCGTCAGTTATTTTTACACAATGATAAATCTGATCTGCTTTCAAGGTTATATTGTAATTTATTTAATGTCAAGCGAAGTGCAGTTGACGCGTCGATGCGCCAGTCGTTAGCCGTCTAGATTATTAATGGTCTGAGGGGGAAAAAAAGAATCATTACTCGACCGTGGTACCTACCTCGTTAGTGCTTGTGTATGTGTAATCTTTTTATAATAATAACTTCTTATAACCTCGGTTTACCATTCTAATTGTGTAATAAATAGAATTTCTCACAGAATTAGTTGTCAATTACATCTTGTAAATCTTGCTGTAGGTACTTGATTGTATTTTTTTTTAATATAGCAACGTATTCTCTAAATTATTTAATTAAGTCCGTGTAGAGTAAGGTAACTTGATCTCAATTCACCCCAAATTTAATGGCCGAACGGCTTGAGTGTTTTTTGCCCATCAAGGTGTCAATGAGTTCATAAAGGGACCAAGGAAGTTAATTATTCTGCCATTAGGTGCTGTACAATTAAAAATTAAGATTTGTGCCAAATCTTTTCTTAGTTCATTTTTAATGGACTTTTTTCTCCATTAAAGGGGAAATGGACGCAAAAAGTTGTTAAACTGCGCATTAAAATGTTTTCAAATTACTAGTTTGAAATGTCATTGGTACCTACCTACTTACCTACTCGCGCGCATTGCTTTATGATTGTTTTGAAGCACACATAGGCACCTAATTAATTTGTATGTTGGTATTGTTTATGTACATGCACCACATGCGTTAACAGGAGCACTTATAGTAATAATACTAATATATCTGACCTAGTTAAATTGTTTTGACATGTCATCATTGTCAACACGTTGGTAGCGTGGGCCTCGCCTCCCACATTCGTCCTATTTTAACTCGCACATGTGCGGAACGCGGGGATGCGAACGTAAGTACCTAATTATTTTAGAAAATGTCCCAAAGCGTGTTTACTACGAATACTACGACGGTTACTTGTGTAGGTAGGTCCTACCTTAACAAAACACGTCACGCTACGTTCAACAGTGAGAGAATATACCTAATATGATTACCAGCTGACCCCGCGGACTTCGTACCGCCTTATAATAGTTTATGTCCTATTCTCTGACCTACTGAACATACACTCCAAATTTCATAAGAATCGGTCGAGCCGTTTCGGAGGAATTTGGTTACAAACACTGACACGAGAATTTTATATATTAGACTAGCTGACCCCGCGGACTTCGTACCGCCTTAGAATTTTTGTTTTTGTGTATGAAAAATAGCTTACGTCCCATTCTCAGACCTACCTACTGAACATACACTCGAAATTTCATAAGAATCGGTGGAGCCGTTTCGGAGAATTTTATATATTAGAAGATTAGAGAATATTACTTGCCTATTAATGAAAGACGTATTTAGGATACAGTATTCAACTCCAAAATAAATGTCGTGTAAGAGTGCCATCTTCAGGTTAGGTTACCACTAGATGCGTGATGGTGATTTGGTGTTAGCTTGTATAAGATAAATTTGTAAACAAGTAAATTATGGTAAAATAAAAATACACAGGTACCTATATCAACACAATGTACCGCCTATTTTCGCGACAGATACCGTTTTATCATCAAAAAACAACTTATCTAACTCTTGTTACATAAAATGTAAATCAGATTCATTGATAACATGAATTGATTGACGAGTGTAGCTGATTCAAAGTAAAGTAAGAGTATATCTAGGCGCGGAATGATGCTCCGCGCAAATAGCGCATGCGTGATGATACTGACGCGCTATTTGAACATGGCGTCAAATCTTTTTCTACGTAGTGCCTTACATGTGTAACATACATGCAACATACATATTGACGGCCGGATTGGTCCAGTTGGTAGTGACCCTGCCTTCTGTTCCGATGGTCGCGGGTTCGAGTCCCGCTCGGGGCAAACTTTGTGTGATGAACACGAATGTTTGTACTCGAGTCATGGATGTTTAGTATTTATATATGTATGTATTTCTCTATTTAAGTATTTATATCGTTGTCTAGCATCCATAGTACAAGCTTTGCTTAGTTTGGGGCTAGGTCAATATGTGTGAATGTCCCAAGATATTTATTTATTTATTTATTTTATACCTAGAGATAATCTACTATAGGAAGACCCGCGCCTCCACAGTTCCACCACCCACCACAACAGCCTATTTACGGCCCAATGCTGGGCACAGGCATCCTCTCATCACGAGAGGGTTTGGGCTATAGTCCCCACGCGGGCCCAGTGCGGATTGGGATCTTCACACACATCCTTGAATTAATTCGCAGATGCGTGCAGGTTTCCTCACGATGTTTTCCTTCACCGAAAAGCTCAGTGGTAAATTCTAATTAAATTTGGCACATAAATAATTTCAGAGGTGCGAGCCGGATTCGAACCCCCGACCCTCTGCATGAGAGGCGGTAGGTCAAACCACTAGGCTTCCACGGCTCCACCATTCAAAACGCTTCAATGTATTAAGAATGTAGGTATTTATAAAGCACCGCCAACACTCAACGATCACACTGCTGGAATATCTCTATTATAGTTGCCATGGTTACGGTCCCTTGGATCACTTTTTAAAACTGCGATTTTGTGGACTTAATGCCATCAAATGTTGGGTTTCTTTGCCATTTTCAATCCCTTCCCTAATGGGGCGTTGTCAAAGAAACACCTCTCATTTTGTCCCCTGGGAAACGGGACAGAATAACAACAAGAAGTACCTAGGCCTATTTTTTAGATCATCACGCGCTGGTCATTAGTATAGTTAAAAGTGAAAATGAGGCTAACCTTTGTGACAATTTGAGTTACTGAATACCCATTGTTGTTTTTGTCGTTTAGCAGACCGACCGTTATATTTTTTCTGAATTCAACCATTTATAGGTAGGCTTCAGAATTCAAATCGATTCCACCAGTAGTTAGCGAACAAAATGTAATATTTACGTTACAAAAAAATATCTATCACGAACCCCATACACGATTAAATTACAGCAGATGTATTGACTTTCTATTGATATTCTCAGTGTTTCTTGAGAACACTCGAACACTCAAGGGTCACAAATTGCATTGTCTGAAACTGACCAACTGTAAGATGCTAGCGAGGGGTCCAAAATATAACCGGGTCACCTATTTCTTACGTCCCTTTTCTATGACATAATTACACCTCTATGAGTTCGTTGAACTTACTATTGCTTATTTTGAGTTTCTGGGAATGTAAGTGGACTAGCCGCGGGGTTCCGTATTTCTATAGGTCCCCGGCATTAGAAATTGTTACAAACAGAAAGGGTTTCCTACTCGGCGGTCAAGTAATTGGTGCCGACTTGAAGCTTGCGCAACAAAGACTCAAATTACACAGATTAAGTTACATTTGAGATTTCGTTATAATCGATTAAATTACTCTAAATCAAACGTAAGTAGTTTATAACAATTCTTGGACTTGACTATACCAGTAGGTAAGTACTTTATTAAATAAAACAATATTAAAACAAGCATAATCTGACATTTAGTCACTAGGTAGGTATCTGTCAATCAGTGGTGGCCTAGTGGTTCGACCTACCGCCTCTTATGCAGAGGGTCGGGGGTTCGATTCCGGCTCGCACCTCTAAGTTTACTTATGTGCGAAATTCAATTTGAATTAACCACTGTGCTTTTCGGTGAAGGAAAACATCGTGAGGAAACCTGCACGCATCTACGAATTAATTCAAAGATGACTGTGAAGTCCTCAATCCGCACTGGGCCCGCGTGGGGACTATAGCCCAAACACTCTCGTGATGAGAGGCCTGTACCCAGCAGTGCAAATAGGCTGTAGTAGTAGTAGTATCTGTCAATTTACCAGGGGATTTAAATTCGTTATTTACTTAGTTAAACAACGTGTGGTTTTAGTAATTCTAGAAGGAAAGTTAACAATAGTGGATCCCCCAGTAAATCGCGGACATAAATCAGCGGCGCGTCGCAATAACAATACCGGCGCGTGCGCGGCTTTGTGCGCCGCACCCTCGCGGACACTCGCCTAACGGTTATATTGATTTTTTAACTGTCACTTTCCCTTATGATTTCGAATTAATTTGGAAATAGAATTTGCCCCAACTAGTACAACAGTTTGACAGATTCAAAGCCCGTCTTGATAGCGAAAATGAAGGACAAACCACCATGACCAAAATTTACTGCGTATATACGAGTATAAACCTCGGTTACACCGAATGCGTCTTTAAATAGCAGCCAGGCCGGCTATCTGTCTGTATAGCATTAGCTTACCTGTAAACTTGGGAGCTGTGTGTCGACCGAGGCGAACTCTGCGTCTGCACGCATTTGGTATGACCCAGGCTTAAACTAGAGCTATAAACCATTATCAGTTTTGGAGCCACGTTCACAGCTTTCATGCACAAAAAAGAAAGCGTTCGCTAAACCGTCAAAAAATTTCGTCACCGCGCCGCGATGCGGGCGAAACAAAAAAGGTTGTTAACACACGTGTTCCGAATTTGAAAATATTAACAGATCTCGTAACGGCCATATCGATAGGCGCATCTGCGTGCGCGCAGCCCCCGCTTACACCCCAGCACGCTGACCGGGGGAGAAAGTACCCCAACCCTGTCTGTCATCTGTTAACTAACAGATCTATTTCAACACGCAATGTTTTTAAAACTCGCAAAACGGTCATTCACTTTAAATTTTGCTGCAATGAAATGACAGACATTTGGTGATGTCAAATGATAATAACTGTTCAACATCACTTAGCTTTATGATTCAGTTTAACAATACACGCTATGATAACATTATCCCATTCTCTTCTTCCCATAAATCATAAAAAGCATTTATCTAAGCCAAGAAGTCAGACAGCACCAATTACTTGCACTTGTTAAATGCTAAATTGTAAGTCCGAGGCACCAGCACGAAACTAATGCGAGTACGTTATAGTTCTCACGCTGCGCGGGCGCACCTTACGTGCCCACCCTCAGGAAGCAAAGGAAGATATGGTTCAATGCCTCTAACGACTGCGAACGTTAAAAAATCATGTTGGCTCTCGTTGAAAGTACGTAATACTAATATCCGAACGATAAATATGTATCGATCCAGATTACAAAACATTTGATACAAGACTAAGAAGCGACAAATTGAACTAAAACAAGATTACAAAGGTCTGAGTCGATTCTATTGCAAAAGATAATTTGGCTTAACTGAACTCGGTAACTAACTAGTCAGTACTAGTACATCAAGTAGTAGTACATCAAGTCAGCGAGTCGTTCGCACCCAATGAATAAGACATTGGAGTGACCTAAATAAAAGTGCATAAATTAATTCTGGAAAATTGAAGCAAATGGCATCGTTTAAGAGCTCGAGACGGTACTAGAATTAGACCAAGGGCGACTTGTGTTGACACGGATGGCGCAAACCTCCTTATCTGTTATTTGGAGAATAACAAACCGTGATGCAACAGACGCACTGGTGTTAAGACAATTGATTGTTATGAGTTTAGATCGTTTCCAAACCCAATAAAATCAGCATTATCCAATTCCAGCGATGTGGAACTGACCAGTTGAAAAAAAATCCGCTATCTTCCAATTAACAAACTTATCTAGCTTATCGTGAAATCATTCTTGCATGGACCGCAAAAATCAGATACCATTTTTAACTTCAAGACACCATGCGTAGTTAAAACTGCAAGTTCTTCATTGCGTTTATCGTGTTCAAAATCGCTGCACTTTACAACTTTCATCCTTTCCTTTGGACAATTAGGCGTTTAATGTCCGCAACTGTCATAAAAAGTCAGATAAGATTCCGTTACGGCCGAGGAGTCCTGAAGGTTTTTATATGGGAAAACGTCCGCCGCTGACCGTAAAATCTTGGTAAGTAAGTATTCCTGTTTGGAGGACGGAAAGCGAAAGTGATATTTGAAACTGTTGCTTTCAACGGCAATATGCAGCCTCAGTCTTGACAAAGCAGATAATATCCACCGTTTTACACTTAGCTTTGTGAGTTGGCAGTGAAAGGTCTCTGTTCCCATGTCCGTTTCGTTGGGGTGTATCGATATCAGTTATTTCCAATATAGTTTCACCGATCAATGGGCCGGGGAGATAATTGATGCTATCAGCAATATATCACCCCTGTTAAACGGTTTCCCACGGGAGGTCAGCGTATACACGTGCACCCGACTGTTGAAACATAAAAGTGCTAAATGAGCAACGCTTGACCACACAAGACAATGTTCACAAGCATTTACAATTAGCAAGAGAGTTGACGCTATAAGTAATGGGAAACCCAAGCACTTCTGGCGAAGAATCGCAAAGACATCGAATGCTCAGTTGATCGGTATTTGACGTTAAAGGCGGGTCATTTGAGTCAACGATCTGCGCTAGACCATTAAAACAATGCGAGGGGGATTTTTTCAGTTTTGCATCGGACCAATAAATAATTACCAGTCTTAACCCCGTGTGAACATGACCTTAATAAAAGTTCCCTTTACGCCAGATCGCGTGATGTCTACCAGTTTTTTTTCAATCATTACAAAGCAAACGCTAACTGAATCGATCAGTTGAAATTAAAAACTTCAATCAATTGAAAAAAACGAACCGCAATCCAACTATTTTGACAAAACCCCTCAATCAAATTCAATTTAGAACGCCGGTCGATTATTGTTTTAAATAGACCGCGTCAATTTCAATTTAGGACCGCGTCAGATTTATTTTTCTCACCCGACAGATGTCGCGAGTACAATGCATATGCAATTGAAAAAAATCGAAGGTCAGTCAACTTGTAAAACAACATTTTTTCAGAATATCGCTGAAAATTTGAATAAAAACGGTAATGTTCCGCCTGCTGCGCCCGCGACAGCTGCGGGGACGCCAATCCGCTGCAGTTTTTAAATGGTAACGGTCGAAATGGTTTATTGTTTCTATTTTCGAGACAATCCGTAAAAAACAAGTCGTGTCCTCTCTCTGCACCGACGAATTTAAGGAAGTGGCACTAACGACTTGTGCGTGGGAACAACCGCTCATAATTGTATGTGTCACGACGTCCCTCCTAAGTGACTCTTGGCGGGTGAGAAAATGAGCATTTCCCTTTTCGATTTGACGACACATTTGGAGTAATTACAGCATTCCCACGAACACTTAATGAGCAGAAGTCTCCTCGAATTATTCATATTTTTAACGTCAATAATTTTTTTTTTTTTTCAATAAGGAAACATTGAAGACTTAGATTAACGGGTCAACCTTGGCCTGCAACGAAAACGCTTTACGGGAGACGGCGCACTCCGCGTGAGAACAGTCGACATAATTAACTGTATTTTACCTTCACACATTCAATTACAAATGGGACAGAAAGTGAAAACAGAAACTTCATAATTATGTAAATATCTCTTGTTCCGTTTGTTGTCGCCCAACAAAAGAAGGGCGTGGAAATGCGTGATGTATTACTTAGTTATTCAGTTGATGACAAATCGAGGGATGCGTACATTAGAGATTCCGGTCGATATTTCTTACTTTAACAGGACAATCGAGCCACTCGAAACGTGGTCGGATTAGACGGCTCGATTCGACTTACATTTCAATGAATCCTTTATTGTTGTGATGACACACTTAAATTTCTATTGTTAATGACCAGGCGTTAGGCAATAGAGGTGAGTGATACAACATTGTGCTTGGGTGTTAGTCATTTTATTTTAATGACTAAGAGAAACGGTTCCCAAGGCCCAACCAAAATGGCACACACAGGAAACTCTACCTTCAACAAACGTCATTGAACTATCATGTCTTGAACAAGTGAAACTAATTCTGAGTACACAGCAAACAAGGACTGCATATCGACGCCCTTGAATTTCAAAATGTTGATTTAAGCATGTTTGCTCAAGAACCTTCCAGAGAGAAAGTTAAGTATGCGACATCGACAAATGCGTGGGCTCGAGAGCATTCTCAAAGGTCTTACAGAGTCAGAATGTTGACTAAGAAATAGGATTCTTAAAGGGATTGACGAAGTTGACCCTATCCAGACGATGCCCCTTGTGTCACGACGTGTGAACTTTAACTTGTATTCAGTTGATAATGGTATTCTCGACGACACTTCATTCTCCTTGACAATTCAACTGTCACAAATGTCCCGTAAGTCGCATCCATCACGACCTCGGAGTGATGGATACGATTCAATGAATGAGAGATTTATGATAATATCAAATTGAAATGTTAATTCTTCGTAATTATCGAAACGTCTGTTGAGCGCAACTGTATAAATATTCGAATGCTCGATTCCAGTTTGTTTGCGTGCCGGTTGTATTGTTGCGTCTTCGACGTGCGTGTTGCAGCGTAATAGCGATACTTTGAAATTAAATCCTAAACATTATCGTGTTTGTAATTATGGATGTAATTGCGTCGTTTGATTCATCTTAATCGGCACACAACAATGTAAATTTTAACCACAAGTGACGATATTTCGAGTTATTTAGAGATTTACGCTTCAGAGACGCCGTGTGTGCTATGGTAATTTTTCCTTCAAAAACGACTAGGTTCCTCGCTCATAATGAATAACTAAGTAGTCTTACAGCGTATTTTAAAGAGTCCACAGTAAACATTGGCCTGAGTCGAAGGAGTTGAGCATAATAGCCTTCCGAAATAGCTGGACTAACAAACCTTTTGACCTGTCGTGGCATCTCAGCAGTGATTGATCAAGCGACACAAAGGTTGTCAAGACGTGCCTGCATCTCAGAGATCGTTCATCTCGTCTCCCACTCAAAAAACTAACAAAGACGAGCCTCTACACCGAAGGTGAAATGAAAGGAAGCCACTACAATAAAAATAAACTCATTGTAGAGCCAAAATTAATATTTCATGCTATTCTCAAAGATAAGAATTGTGATATAGAATTACACTCTGAATTTTAAATTTGTTTGTATTTTGATGCGTCTAGTGTAACTATGAAATTGTATAATGAAGCTAATTGTGTGTGAACGGACTATTGAGTGAATCAGAAATATGAATATTTATTCAAATTATACGAAATAACTATTGGACTAAATAAAGGGTCAGATTTTTGATTGACGGTTTATGAAAAGAGTAACGGACCTTGAATCGTACGAAATCTCATTTCTCATTGCGGAACATCACTTAGTCTCCGGACTGGGAACATTGCAGCACCAACAATGCTCCGCCTCATCAGATATATCCTCAGTGCGCATTAGCAGATTACGTGCAAAGTCATGTAGTTGTAGAACACTTGCGGTCCGTTAGCTGCCTCGAGGCCCTACAGGGTTGTCGGCGACCTCGTAACGGTATCAGTGACCATGACTGTACTCAGCTCATGCCATTTGCCTTTAGCGGCTTTTCAGTTTTTATTCTCGTTATTATTTGTTACTACATTCACGTGACGTGAAACTGTTGACTTATGTTGTGGTTTGCTCTTAGCGTCTGCGAATTTATAGCTTGTTTCGTCTTCTTATGTAATTTAAGGTAGTGCATCCAACACATTCTTTTGTTTTATTGTCTGTTGTGCCAAGAAGAATGTATTTGAGATCATAACTACTATCATAAGAAGAATTATCATGATGTTCACTATGTAGGTACATCATGAATCATGATCATGATCCAGAAATCATGATTCATGATTTCTGGGAGATTAAATGCATCTAAAATTTTCGTAAATTCATTTCTGACGCGTAAAAGGGCTCCTATGTAGCCAATTTGCTGAATAAGTTGAATTTTGAATTTCTTTGTGTAACAAAAATACAAACTAGAACCGAACGCTTGTTGCGTACGCTTTGTACGATTGTTGGCTATTTTTGTCATAAACATGAGAGTTTCCCATCCAATCATTTCAGGCACTCTAAACCAACACAAAAACAAATCGTAGTTTCGCCAATCGTCACTATTTCCGCATGTTGTAGCGCGGCGCGGGCGCAGGTCGACGAACCGACGCCGTGTTACTGAACGCACCACAACAACGCACGAACTGTCTCGATGCAAACCCTCTAACACACTCCCTGTTTCATTGAGTGAGGGTAGAATATCGACAGAGAAAGAAACAAAAAAAAAGTTACTTTTTCAATGTGAAAAAATACTGGCCTCTGAGAAATACACTGAATGTGGCAGTGCGTTTCACACAGGCACTTTAAATTGGCATTGTATTACTCGTACTGGCCGATGATGAAAAAAATAGGCATGCCATAGAGCAGAAAACTGCAACCGTAAAACTTTAAAAACAGTCTCGCTGTGTTAGAGAGTGCCCCCGGCGGTAGTCGAATTAACGGTACCGCCTACACAAGCGCCTTTCACCAAATCTCATTCACATTCAAACACTTATTTTAACAGTAAACAATACTTACTCGTAGTATTACAAAATGTGTTTACCTTCTGTTCTAGAAAAAGTTTTCAGTTCCTAATTAAGACAGAAATTTTAAACGGTCCGCGTTGTCTCGTCTACATTCAATAAAAGATAAAATGGTAGGAATAGGCATATAAGTTTAAAATTCGAACTCTCGTCCAAATAGCGAGTGGTATTCCAATTATTTGTTTGCAAACCCCAGTTTGTGAGTCGACCGCGACCGCAAAAAGAATATAACCTAGATTCACCATGACATCACGGTGCGAGCTAAACGTTGCGTAGTAAGTAGTAAACAAAATGTGAATACAAAAATTATCAGGAATCCAGGAACATGGTAAGCTGTCGACCGGAAACCTATGGCGATGGCGTCACACCATATCTTCAAAACACAAGGTTCTTGAACTGTGCGCCTCGGGTTCAAACTAAATGACTTTGCGGCCAGTTACTGGCTCGACGATCTGAGATCAAGGTGTGTTATACATATGTACATGTAAGTATACTAAGAGCAATTTATGTCAGATAGATAGAGCTGACCATTCTAGTTGTGTGGCCGCGTAGGTAGTCGTATTGCGAATTGTATGTTTTGCTATAGAAGCAATTGCTAATGAGCGTCACAGCCGATAGCAGAAGTACCCTAGTTATCCTTAGGCTGCAGCTAAATAAATAATGTACTCATACACCTGTGTTTATTTTACAACAACACAAGTAGCATTTGACGTGGAAACGACGTCAAAATAACTGTATGTATAAAATTTGTAAAGACACGGTATCCAAAAGCATGCAAGTGACGCGTTGTTTACAGCTTCAATATCTGCGGATACATTTTCAGGAACCCGGATAATCATCGGTTTCGCTTTGAAAATTCGTGCAATTTAAGTGCTGTGCAATTTCACAAACTAGATACCCTCACAAATGGGTTGAACGCACTCGCGACCACGGATGGTTTCATTATTAAGGTTATTCAACTTTTTCGCATTCGGACGGAAAATTGTAAAATTTGCATTCGGCTTTCTAGATCTATTAATCAGGGCCGATATCTCCGCTTCAACAGCGTAAAGTCTACAGCTATAATTATGCAAGGAATATCAAGCAAAACTTATAGTACTATAAGCAGTACCTAGCTTATCTACATATATAGCGATCTCAGTAAAAGGAACATTTTACATTAACTTATGTTCTGCAGTGTCGCCCGCCGGTTGTTTTGCTTGCGTCTCATGCAATTATCAGCCTATTAGGAATGCAGACATAATTGCCACACCGGTACAGGTTTTCACGTTTACCACTCGAGCGAGAACTCTGTTTTTTTTTTAAAAAGGCAATCGTATATATTGAGCAATATCGGTACAGATGAAAAGCATAGCTGTGGAGTTATTTATAAATAAACTAGATATTAGACTATGGTGTATCGGTAACGAAAGTGATCGCATTTATTTTCTCAGTGTTCAATCATGTTCATGTTCGAGCATGAAAGTCAACAATAACTCGTACTGCGACTAAAGACGCATTAACACAACTTAAACAAACAAAAACGGTCACAATAGGCATCGATGTCCGTTTTATCTTTACGGCTCTTGCACCGAGCTTTAGTGCCGTTTTTGTCGTCATAAACAAATCGTGCGCATCTTTAAAAACGTCAATGTAAATTATACTACGACTGCAGATTGCTGCGTCGCAGATTTAATCTCGCTGCGAATCCCGTTTGTCAACAGTGTTCGCTTTAATCATTCATTCTAGAATCGGAGTCATAAATGGTTTTTAAATTGAAACAATGGCAGTTTGATGTAAATAATTATGATTACTACTACATTTACTATTGAGGCAGCCTTTTCTAAGGCTGCCTCAATAGTAAATGTCTCAAGTATCACTAGTTGCAGCAACCGTATCAAGAGCCGGTCCTGCCCACGCTAACCGGTTCGTATTAGAAATCTAGCGAGTCCTCATGCAGCCGGGGCGATTATTTTAATAAGCGGTCATTTTGTCGCTGAGACAATTGCGCTCGGAATATTTCACAATCTGAGCCATAACTACTGTGGGAGCCTCTCTGTGTTATCTGTCTTCTATCTTCTAGTCATTAACTACTATTACAACCCCTTTATATCGCCTGTATTTTAGTTTAACTGTACGATTATTAATGATTTATCTCTTTTACAGGTAAGCATCTTCTATCGATACAAGCTCGATTCAAAATTCATCGCTACGTAAGTAATAACTCTTAAGGAATCGTTTCCAAACATTCCAGAGGATAGGAAACGTAATCATACCAATTTGAATAAATACCTCCAACAATAAAGAATAGGATTCCTTCGTGTTATTACTATAATTTGTCTCGTTGCACGTATAATCAACATTAAAGAAGACGCTTGAGCCATTACTGTAATCGCACCAAATTTTAGAACTGAAGTAAATCTGGGAATCGTAGCGGCGACCTCAATACCACCACTTAAGGGCTTTTACGATATTTCGGGTTCGCTAGTCACACAATCCTTTCATTTACTGAATAGGCACTAAGCATCTCTGGTTTGTATAAGCTATTCATGGTGTAACTTTTGTTTAATATACGCATTATGGCTTTAGTCTCGGGTCTAGTTAGTGGGTTTTTGTTTCCTTCGGCTGTTTAAATAGCAAACAGTAAGTGTGTGAACGCAGAGGTCGTGAGGGACCTATTATGATGTGGGGCTTTGGGTCAAACAAGCTCTAAAAGGTAAAACATAAATATTATTACTCCCAAGGTCTTTTCGTGACCAACTTTGAAAGTGTTACATGGGAATTCCGTTACAGTTTAAAATTAGATACGACTATCACCACTAGTGACGTTTAACCAATCCAGAAGGGTTCAAGACATTAAGATAAACTGCTGAAGGACTATCTAAATTCCCAGACAAGTGGGTCACTCCTATTAATGATTATTTTTTGTCCCAGTAACCGCATTTAGAAACTTGTGGGTAGGTACATAGATAACAGAATGTTTATATTTTGTTGCTCGGCATCTAAATTGATATCTCCTAATTTGACTTCGGGTAAAAAAGGAGGCGTGACGTATACATAATTCGAGTTTGCTCGATGTGCTTTTTTATCCTGAACTCAAATTATACACGCACGTGTATTGCTGGGGTAAAAACCATGGGTTTTTACCTGGACCTTATAGTAAAACATGCTCTGCTCAAAATTCTCTTAATTATCTTTGAGAATAACTTTCACGGCATGAACCGGTACTTTTAGTGCGTTTGTTTCATTTGAATCATTCTCACCGTCCTTTCCATTTTTATATCTATCTTAGAATCGTTACGTCGAATCTTAAGCAGTGTCTTATTATAGTGATCTTCAACCGCCGCATCTTCCGAGAACGCGTACAAAGGGCCATTAGGCAGCTAAATGACGGCTCCACTTACCACTTGCGACACAATCGTACACACGTGCTCACTAACTGGTCTGGTTTTAACAGCCTATATTGTACTACCAAGAGTATCAGTCGTAATCAAACTCCTCAAGCAGTGTAAAAAAGGAACAAGCATTTTCCTTTTTACAAACTAGCAGAAAAGCTATCGTTAAAAGACCTCATAAATTGTATTTTTTAAACTCGGTCCAATTGCAAAAGTCAAAAAGAAAAAAACGTCCCACCAGCCAGCGTCTTAGACCCGTTTACTATTTGAAGGGCTCGTAAAATAATTTTCGAACACAAAAAGTTGTTTTGGTTTTTTCAAGTCGTGACCGGGCGAGGTTGAGAAAAAAAACAACTCTTATTTAAGATTGTACTATGTCATAAATAAACTACTACGACGTTTTTGTGGGGGTGAAATTCAAATATGTTGATCCAACGGTCATTTCTGTTTGCGTTGGCGTTCCTACTAGGACCGTGTCGTGTTTCAAGTGGGCTCACAATGTGCTTTTGCTTATTGCGTCGTTTTTTTTTTCTTATCTGCCTTAACACTTAACTGGGGCAAGCTAATCCAATACTCTTCTTTCGCAAGGGCACTTCAAAAGTTATTTTTTCAGTCACCGAGAGAAAGATGTATCTAATATAAAATATACCTACCTCTTTTATTTTATGTTATGTACCTACCCTAAGTCCCCAATCCGCACTGGGCCCGCGTGGGGACTATAGCCCAAACCCTCTCGTGATGAGAGGAGGCCTGTGCCGTGCAGTGGGACGCAAATAGGCTGAGTAGTAGTAGTACCTACCCATAAAATCCAGACGAAAAAATTGCCGCTCCCTTTTCGATTTATTTACTCGCAATACATACATTGGTACATATAAATAAAGCAACCTGTATATGAATGAGTTGCGATTCAAAAACAATATTTTAATTGGTAAGAGATGGTGTTGCATCTATCTAAGGGGAGGCTGCCTGGTCACTAGATGCAATCTCGTCCGAGATGCGCGGTCAACGACCGTGCGAGCGGGACAGCGCTAGACGCTAGACCGTGACGCCGAATGCGCGTACGCACGAAGGAATGAAAATCATTGTATTATTGTTTATCCTTTATGTGTGCGTGATGTCCTTAAGCGTCTTAGTGTGCTTGTAATCCTGGGTTTGTTATTGTTTAGAGTATAGACGCCCGTTCCTAACAACACGCCTTCGACGATGCTTGAAGAATATCAAATCGGGCACGAAAAGATTTTCATTCCTTAGCTTCATGTTTATATTCGATTCGTTGCGCGTTTAAACGTTTCGTTGCTGAGCGTTTAGTAGGTATGCGCATACAAAGAGGTTTTGGACGTCGGGATCAACCATTGTTGCAGGATTAAGGCTTGGGCGCTTATTCGAGCTCCCAGCCTGGCGGCACGAACTGAAACTTACTTGAGCTGTGTTTGGAACAGGATTAACTTTCTATTGAGAACACGCCATCAGGTAGTGAATAAAGAAACGCAATAATCAAACCGCGAGCGAACAAGATTACCTATATTTGGCAGCACTAACGGTGTCCAAAGTCTTAGAAAAATCAAACTGCCACCTGTCAGCAATGCATCACTTTCCCGCCAAGCTTCGCCGTTCGTTTCCCAAGCGGAGTTACTCTCGCTTCGGTAATTCCTAATGATTATGCATAAACTTACCTGCAGATTGCAGTCCACGAGCTCATGCAACGGACAATGTGCATTCAGCCATTGAGATTCAAATTTCTTAAAAAAACTGCTCACAATCGCATAAAAAGCAGTGTTTATTGCTTAAAATACACAAATAACGACGGTCCCATGGTCATTGTGGGTCAAACTATCCCCATTGTTGGGCTAAGTTGTCTCGCTACAATGGGAGTAGGTTACGTAGGGACAAAGGTGGTGACATCTCTAAGAAAGAATAGCGCCCCAGCGAACGCTTATATGCTAATGCGATTTAATTGAGGTTATAATGGTCAGGATGATGGATTCGCTAAGGGCATAGGCGCGACAATTGCAGTGACTCAGCTATAGTCTATTAATAGGATATTAGGTAAATGCTTGATGTAATCCCTCGTAAGAAAGAGTTCGATGCTTTATCTAGGTATTTAGACTTCAGAAAATCTGACACATCTCTCAGCGTCATTTTAGCTCTAGCTCATAAAGATCATGACGCACTCGCGCCGACAGTGCGGTAGGTCGGATAAATACTGGAATTGAGCGTTCCAAACAAGCGCACGCGCCGCCGACAAACAGCTTTACCGTCCTAATAAATTTGCATCGTTACCTTTTTTTAGCGTACGGTACTAAAACCACAGCTAGGTTATCACAGGCCTTCTGAATACATAGATAAAAGTTAAAACAAATGAAACTTGACCTGTCTTGGCAAAGGGTTCTACGTAACGAGAAATCAACGGCGTTCTAACTAACGGCGTGTATGACATAATGCTATCTTTCGAAGGAATACCCTGGTAGTAGCAATACGTCATGCAACCTCAAAAAGAATACGCAGAATAATCGAAAGCGTGAATCATTCGCCACACAAAGTAACAGTGGAACGATATGATATCAACAATTCAGCACATATACCTAACGACGGGCTGTCTGCACTTCACTTATTTACATTTATCGGTTGATACTGAGTTTTACGTTAGACGCGCACGCGGCATGGGGTCAGAGACCAGCCCTTTATATTGCAAAATGTCTGACAATACCGCGCCGTATTGACAGGGAGATCTTATTGTTACATGTTTTTTGTCCCGATTGTTACGAATTTAAAAAGTCAGGTGGGTACTACGTCTTATTCTTACTTGGATTAAGATTGGTTCTCTAAACGCGATAGGAAACCATTTTGCAACGGCTTACCCAAGACTGTATGTATACTACGATAACAATATTTGACTAGACGCTTTGTTATTCCATGATAATCTCTTATCTCTTATTGACACAGTTGTGCTTAAAATGCTCAAATTCGTTACAGAAATTCCGCTGCAAATGCAACGTGGGTTTAAGTCGTTAAAGTTCATATTGAGTTGCGAAATTGATCCCCACTTATCTGTTATCAGGACGTAGGTAGTGTGGAACAAAGTGCATTGTTCGTGCAGTCTGTTGCCGAGCGCTAGCACCGAAGTGGCTTAAGCGCCGACTGCAACATACGATGCTATGAATGTCTTGTTTGTTACTATCTGTAGACATTCGGACTGCGGTATTGGTTGCCTACAAAGATACATGATATCTATGTGCTGTTTCACTTACAAGAATCGTTCTTAACAAGAAAACTTACTTCTAATTGCGTCAATATTTTGTCTAATAAGAATAGTGATGGCTTTTTAGTAATACTATAAGAAACTAAACGTTTCACTGCTTTTTTTTTCATCAAAGATTTTTTTTATTCATGGTTATAAACGCGTAACCTATTATAATAACGGAAACTTTTCTATTAAATTTAATTACAGACTACTTATTAATGTAATTTATTAATGAAAACAAACGCTTCAAATGAAATCAGTTCCCATACGACTCGTGCTGTTTTACCCCAATCCAATTAATAGGGGGCTGGCCGCCCCTAATAAAGGATTTTTGGAGATTTAATTTGTGGGAACCGCTGCGCAGGACACGCTCCGTTGCATACAGATATTGTTCTTTATTTTTTAAAACAAAGATGCAGTTTTTTGAAGTCATATAAGTTCAAGAGCGTGTTTTAAATATCGGTCATTTGACTCATTTGTGATTGTTACCTCATCAACGGTTTACGTCAAATGACGACTCTTCTTCTTTATTACAATAAAATAGGTTATGGGAAAAGGTTGATATCTACATTATTATGTAGTTGATTTCAGTAAGAAATCATTTTAAATAAGATTTTTTTTTGTGAAGCTAGGTCTTACATATTTATTTTATTCCTTATCTCAACACTTAACATCTTAATAAAAATTATATATAGGTTCATGCTTTCGAGCTATTGTTTTTTTGACACTAAATGCTACAACAGAGCTTTTGTCTTAATACAAAGTGTAGATTGTTTCGAAACTTTAGCTCCGGCGAGGCGGAACGCTTTGTTACTGATCGTTACTATAATGTATGGACTGTTTAAAATGCACGTTATGGACCCGCGAATAGTGTGAGAACGACTGTTTGTTCTATTGCTCTATAATTATGTACATTTGCATTTTTAAATTCACTCGTGATGACGAATTCGCTGCAACGAGTATCGACTCGAAGGCTTCTTTATCAACAACGTAGATTTATAATGATTTGCCTATAAAGTAAAACTGGAGAATAGTCTATTCCTGAACGCAACTAATAAATTTCCTCTATGATCCTGTTTTCTAAATACATAAGTAGATTACTATGTAGTTGATCAGTGCAGGCATTTTGAACGTTAATTCAATACTTATAAAGACATACTTTGATTGACTGTCTGTCACGTTTAAGTTTCTATTTCAATCAGCAATCCAGTTTTGTCCACTTGGATCCGATTTGCATAGCGCGAAACAGGTCCGTTCACTTTGCACCGGCCGATTCGTTCCCACGAACCGAACCATGACAATTTGATTAATATCTCCATGAATTAATTAAAATAAGTGCAAAACCTAGGCTTCATGCAAAACGATCCGTCGAATATCGTGTTTTTAATATGAACCTTTTTATTGGTTTTCTTTTAGCTGTACGATAAGGTTTTACTGGGTCGTTTTTTATTGGTAATAAAAAATGATGCGACCCACTTTTTTTTTCGATTTTACGCATTGTGTTTATGTTTTTTCAACACGGTAAATAATTTAAGTATGTATTGATAAACATGTCCATTTTCTAAAGTCGAAGACGTCACAGATCTTTCGTAATGAGGTACGGAAATTGAGAGCTTTATTATCTTTGTATATCCTGTTAACAATGTTTATAGTATACACTTCACCGACACCGAAGTGGGACATCGCACATCGCACCGCTATGAATATTCACAGTCGATGCACGTTCGATGCAATAGCGACGACCGTGTTCACGCCACGCCCGCTGTACTATATATGTAAGTACTCCGGGAAAATTCGTTAGCCATAAAAGAACAGGCGTTATTTAGACACATCACATAGTCCACCGGTCAATGCTTGACCAATTGCATTTACGACCTGACCCTACCCCACTTTCACACGTTTTAAATGCAGAATATCGAACACGGTCAACTCGTGAAGTCGTAAAATCACATAAAAAGCACGACTCCTGCATAATAACGCCGTAAAATGATAATTTTTAACTGCAACGTCCATCTATTGTCGTTTTATAGGCTGTTAAAAATACGTGATTTACGAAGTCGATTTATTGGAATTTATATAATTTACAACGCACAGGTTAATTAGATTCCCGTGACGAGAATCTCGACGTTTTTTACTGTGTAGGGTTACAGCTTACATCAAACCTGTGTGTGGTCCGACCGAGTGATGCATCAGATTCAATCCGTAAACTTGCCTATGGCGTCAACAATACAAAGGAGAATTTCAAGAATTCCGATTTGACCTCAACATTAAGTTTTACGACCTCTTTGATTCCATTAACTCGTAATTACCACTTGGTTCGCAAGTCAGCACTTGAGATAACACAATCTTCGGCACCTTATGCATTTAAGCAATTTCAAGTGGCTCGTAAAGCAGTTCTGTTTCTAATCTATTCCAGGAACAGGCGTCTTTTATCTCTTTCAGTCTAAAAAGAAGGGGAAACGACACAAACATGAAATGAAAGTCTTTAGAAGGGAAGCCTCGGCCGACTGCATAATAGGGAAATTTATGTAACACGAGTCTTCTAAGGTATATCTATCGATATCTTTTCTCCTGTATATAGAAACTGGTTAGAAACTCTATTCTTATAAGGAAGCTGAGCTAGTAACTCGAGTGCGTAAGGGGAGCTCGCAAGTGCGCAACCCAATCCGAGGGCTAATCCGCGCAGATGGGGTGCGCCTGCACATGACGCAGGACTTTTAAACGAGCGATCATTGCCCAAATAGCGCTTGCCAAATGTCGCCGTTTGGGTGTCCTGCCCTGACTCACCCCAACACGCAAAATATAGACCACCATAAGGTCCTTTTGGGAAGCGGCAGTTGGAGCTTCGGTAACCCATATGATAGTTACATCTAAGTTTTCGCTTAAGGGTTTGACAGATAAGGAACTCTATGTTAATGTTCAAATTGTATATTTAAATAGGAACTCCAAATGGGATCTATACCTTTATGCTATATAAGTTCCTGAGGCAGTCCTTAGTTATTAATCAATCGCCTATTGTTTATTGTCTGCTTCGGCCGTCATTGTCAACCTGAACGGTGCGAGATTCGCATGACTCCATTAATTAATTCATCAATTTGCCTAACAATGCCCTATTGCAGTCGCAAGAACGCCTAAATAGATTCGTAAACGGGATTACACAGAGCAATTTCTCAGAGAACATGCACGATTTAACTTCAAACGCGAATTCGTTATACACGCGGACTTATCTCGAGAGGAACCTGTTGCTATTACCATAGCACCGGCCATTGTGTATTATTACACATATTCATGGGTAAACACACACCAGTCTTTGTGCCTATTGTCCGGGCTATACTTAGCAGCATCACCCCTCGTGGTAATCCCATCCTTTCTATGCATTGTTCTCTATGAGAAGAACGCTCCCGAATTCGGTCCAGAGGTCTCGGAGTGACCTGAGGTCGCATCCCACAATGCGTTCAATCGTGTTTACCTTTGAAAAAACCGATGTTTAAGCCGAGAAGCTACCTAATATCGTTGAGACTAGTTTGTTTCTTTTGTGGAGACATCTCAGAACAACTACGGACAATGGCGTCATTGTTCTTTGACGTTATTTAGCTACTGGCCGTTAGCTTTTATTATATTTAATTTCTGGTATCGATTCTGTTCAGATCAAAGCCGTTTAACTCCTGTTTTGAATATTAACGTTCCTGGGAACGCAGCTTGCGTGTCAGACAAAACTCCGGTTTGGCTGATTTTACTCCCGAGGTTTTAAAACTGTTAGTTATTTGCGTGCTTGTTTTAAAGGGCATGTTTATAGGCTACATCTCATGAAGGTTCATATTTAATCGTCCGCTATCTCGGTGCCGGACGGAGTGGAGAGCCATGAGGTAATAAATATATCGCTGCCGGCGCTCGAATTAATTGCGTGGTCCGGTAGCGAGGCTGTGCGTAAATTTATTGATATAAATAAATGCAGAAAGAGGAAAAAAAACAACAGTGACTATAACTATAGATAAATTGTCGCATTGATGGTAAAGTTCTTCCATCAACCAAGTTTTTTGTTAACAGAAAAAATACACTGCACAGCACATGTCGAAGCCTTGATGCATTTGATCTCGTGTGCCACTCGAAACACTTAACCTCCACTACCAAAGCTTTTTTAAGGCGTACACTAGTAGCGATAGTTGAAGCCGGCGTCTTTGATGCGCGCGCATCCTTTGATCCGCCGCTTTATTAAACGTTCATTAAGCCTTAACATATTGTAATGCAACACAGAAGTCGGATCAATAATACATTTCGATTTTTTAAACTGGTATCGTCGACATTTCGAATTGTGTAAAAAAATGGGGACTGCCAGCATACAAATTTCAGAAGCTACCATTTTTTGCGACTGATGAATATTTTATCAGCTTTGTTTTATAGCGGGTCATCTAGTATTAATCATTCTAGATATTATCGATCGATAAACCTTATTGTTATTCTTACCTAGATGAAGAGAACATCGCTATGGAACACCGTCAAAGTCTGATATTGGGTTATTTAATAACCCCACTGCTGGGCACAGGCCTCCTCTCATCACAAGAGGGTTTGGGCCTTATTTAATAAAGTAAAACCTAATTAAAAATCTAAACAAGGTATTTAAAATTATTTCATACATATTGGCCATTTGTCAAGCTTATTTTGACTTGTTAAAAAAACAAGCGAGAGAAAAGTCCCACTCGTTAACGACATACTTCAGCGCTTTCCCATGCAATTACCTATGTCTATTCCATCCTAGTGCCGTAATGTTACCTAACCACCTGCACATCCAGTTGCGCCGGCGCAGGGTGAACGGCCCGAAGGATACACATTACACAGGGAATAATCAGGGACGGTTTTTTTTTTTCAAGACGTTTGGTTGTGGATGGAGGCTGATTTGCCTATTTTATAATGTTGTTGTCGGTTCGGTTCATTGCTGATGAAAAATCGACATGGTCATGGTGTAGCATCAAGAAGCAAAGACATGATAGGTATTAAGGTTCTGCTTATATCACGCGTTTATAATTAAAATTTACCAACAAATTCAAACCTATGACCTGTCGTGAGGTAATAATTTCCCACGCGAGCCCAGTGCGGATTGGGGACTTCACACATCTTTGAATTACTTCGCAGCTATGCGTGCAGGTTTCCTCACGATGTTTTCCTTCACCGAAAAGCTCAGTGGTAAATTCAAATTGAATTTTCTAGGTACTTCTGGAAATTTCATTTTTTATGTAAATCATAATGTAAAATGGAGTAGGTACTTACCTACATCTCTCGTCGATTTATATGCAAATGCAGTTGACATTTAAAAGATATTGCAATGAATTAACCCTCATTAAGAGAGCGATAAAGTGCTGTCGCCAAGCGAACATATTCACCTCCCAATAAAAAGGCACTAAAACGTAATGCAATCAGGTCAGCTGTATACCTATTTCAAGTCGGACGTCGTTCGTTGACCTGCCACATGCACTGGCGCAGGATCGGGATCAAATAAAATAAATCTTTACTTATTTATCTTACTGCACTGCACTCTCTGCCTTTACGATGATCCGCCAAGAGAAATGGCCCCGTCAAAACGGATGCCCGAACAGCTCGGGCACCCGTTTGGCCGTCGTTATAAAGAGGCGTTATTAGCATATTGGAACGTATTTTCTAATGTCAGTTTGCTCCATATATTTTGACATATTCTGTTAGTCACTGTTCGTCCATATGTTGTTACTTATTATAGGTCAATGGCCAAGACATTTTTTTTTTCATAGGACGGTACGAGCTTCCTTCATAAAAGCCGACCGACAGTGTACCTACATACTAAATAGATCAAGAACTGAGAATTCTTATTAGAAAAGCTATTTCAATACGCATTGTCAACAGCATATAGCACGATACAACTTGAAGGCGCACGGATTAAGCAATAACAGACTCTGCGTCAACGGCTTAAGGGCTTCGCCGCGCGCCTTCTAAGTTGTATTCTGCTATACCTACCTTGTACAAGTTGTATGTCAATAGATACGCAACAATGGATGCTTATGTACTTTCACATTGCATCTACATACACGACCCGCCGTAGAGGTACACTTTACGTAACGGTGCATCTATCTTGATAAAGTTATATGAAGATCTTTCCGAGGCAAATTTTTCGAAAATTCTTCCAAGTCAACGAAGATAAGCGGTAACAATACAGTAACTCCTTCAAACGCGTACTGGGTTTGGTAGTGCATTGCGAAATGTCTTATGTCTGCGTAAATATGCTTAACGCGAGATTCTGTTGACCGAAACATTTTACAGTTGACTCTCATACGTTTCACACGGCTCCCACTGCCAGCATTTTGGCCGAGACCACAAATGTAAAGCATAAACGGGTGAAAAATATACGAAACCGCTAATTGTCGCAGTAAACAGCCAGTAACCCAAAATTTCACACTGCAACCGTCAAATATTACGAAAAAATACAAAGCAAAAACGAGTTCCTAATTCAAAAGTTAAACACTGAATAACGTTCAATTTTCGACATCCTGTTTAGGAGATTAGATCGGTATAATTGTAGTGTGCACGCGAGGAATTCGGTCTAGACTTCTTGGAATTGATGTTTAGAAGTGCCATGCAATTTGTATCGAAACCTGTGATTTAGCTTAATGCTCCTAGCCGCAACGGCTCCGACTCGAGCGCAGTTCCGTACGAGATTTGCTAAATTTATTCTGCATTTGAACCATTACAGTAACTGGCGCGTTACCGAAAACGAAAGGAATAAAATAAGACAAGCATTTTTAAGAATATATTTATGGGTTAATTTAATAATGAACCTGGATGGAAGCTAGCTGGGAGTGTTCTCTGACTCACGAGAATGAGTAAGCGACAGCATTTCCTGCCTCGGACGTTTTTCAAACAATGAACCATTAAACGTCGATCGAAACGCACTAATTCGTCACAAAACTGTCTACAGATTTCAAGAGTCCTCAACCCATAAATCCGAGATCGACCGCAATTTAAACGATATCAGATAATATTTAACAAATGTTTAGGGCGGGGTACAATAGCCGCTACCTGGGTGCGTGTCACTTATTTGTTTAGGCTGTCAAGTCTCAAAACCAGTAGCCGAGAGCCCAAACAACTATATATACATACATATGCACGCTATACGCTATCCGAGCGCGGGATTGTTTTTTGTTGCTCTTTTTCTCTTGGAAGGCGAGGTGCGCTAGGAGCGGTCAGGGCTGCGCACACGAACTCAAAGTTGTACACTCCAATACAATGAAGCGGATCCGCTAACAGCCGATGTGGACATCGAATTGCCTTTCACTCGCGACCTAGATATTTGGGAACTGGTTCGCAATCACAATGCAGCGCGCATTCACGCCGTTGCGTTATAACTACGCATTTCCCGTTCGATTACCGAGGGAATAGTAGCAACCCTAGCCCGTGAATAAAGGAAAAAAGGTTGGCAGCGTGCGCTAGGGCCGCGGCAACCTGTTTCGCCGGCCGCGGTCGCCCACGCCTGACAAATCTGCGCCCGTCTCGATCCCTCGCTTACGAATATACCTATATATTCACTATAGTATCTATACGGATCCGTGACGCGTCCGATCCAGTCTTAACTTGTTTAGACAAGGCAGTTGCAACGTCGCGAATGTTTCCCGAAATATACGATACGAGTGTTTGGAATGCGTAGGCCAAGTCTATCGTTGCGCGTGATATCTAGACTTAATAGCACCGCACCACGCGCACTCATTCAATGATTTCAATCCTATCTTGAAGTTCTTCGTGGGCTTGAAATTGCGTTCGTACCTAATTACAGTTTTTATTCAGGCATTTAGAGCAACGCGACACACCTAGCTTTTATACCTTAATGATAAGCCTATTTATTTTGTGTCTGTTTAAGCGGAATCTCTTGGAGTCTCTTCTGGCTTTCGATATACCTAATGTGAATTGTTAGGTGTTTTTTTTTTGTCTTGTCTTAACAGTTGGATCCTCAGGATTGTCGATCTCGAAATCAGCAGCGCAGGTGCTTGGCCTCAGGCTTGATATTGATATGGGTGTCGGCCCGGGGCCGCGCGGTTGGCGTGGCCCTGCCTAATGACGCTCCCGGGAGTCCTCGGGCCGCGACGCAACGTTCTCACGCGTTGGACGCAAACCTTTGATCCACACGAAATCCTTTGTGGCTCACTCTCAATTGCTTAAACTGAACAATTTTCCTTTTGTCGAATACAATTTTTGAATGCACTGCTTCTCTGTAATTTGAAGCTTTTGGCTTTGTGGGCTCGAAATGAAGCCAAGCTACAATGGGTGGCGGGCGTTTCCCTCATAAACACGATTTACATGCGACACTTCACTTTAACCGTGAACAAAACGTTTATTGTCCTCCCGCAACACGAGATTATCTATTCACGCGGCGTTGTTTCCTGCACTCCTGCGCAGCGGCGGATCAAAGACCAAACACTTGCTGCGACGTTTGACATACGTTTCTTTATGGAGTCGTTTCTTCCGACATGTTTACTATCTATTAAAGGTCTCCACGTGAAACATTATACTCAAGAGCAACATTAAATCGGGCACGCATAAAGCGAGGTGAATGCAACTCGAGAAAGTTTGCGGCAAGAGAAAGGCCAACTATTCACGCAACGCAGCATGCCGTGCTCGCGCCTTACAATGAGCAAAGAAAAACTACACTATTGTGCCTGTAAATATAAATAAAGAAAGAAAACTGTAATTGTAAGAAATAGCGAGCGAGAATTAAGATTCAATAAGGGACATGATTGATAACACTTGCTCATTGTCATAACTCATTAACTAATTGTGATCAATAATCGTCTTTATACTTTATTGTACACAATGGGTCCATTCAGGGGATGTTTCATCATCGCAATAATTATGTAATTGTCCTACACAGGTTTCAAATATTCAGCCGATTTATTTATATTGTAACCTATAGAGTTTTCGTCGCATCTAAATGTGCTCATGAACTCATGATTTCGTATGACTTGTTTACTAGTCATCAGTTATTCCGTTCGTGTCAGTTGACGGATGCTTGCACCAGCCCGGCCTTGCGCGTGGGCTGCATTCGGTGCACCGCTTAAAATTCATAGGCCCATTGTCGCCCACAATGTTAAAGATTCCGGTAAAGAATGTTCGCGTGCCTCGTAAAGCATTTCGAAGTGCGATAAATATGTGAACTACCGATTCTTTGCGCTGTCCGCTCGCCCGCGCCGATATTTAGGTCGACAGAAATAACATTCCCCTGCGCTGCGCAAGCTGCCGCCATTCAAATAAGATGTTCAGTCTCCGAAAACATCCAGTTAGAAGCGGAACCGACGCCCAATCAACAATTTAGTCTCAAAATTCTATGCCTCACTAACCCAGAAAACTGTAGTCATCAAATGACAATTCTACTATGTTTACAAGTTTTCGGCTTATCATAATGGCAACTCGTACTACGCAGTAATTATCGAGCCCATGCGATACGATAAGCCAAAAATGTGATGAAACATAAATCAAATAACTAAAAACCTTCAAACTCACGATAATAGGCTGTTATTTTTCGACACGCTTCCCGCTCGTTGTAAACGATTACATAATGTCATAAACTTCTAACAATACGTCTCTATAGCCTCTACGCGACCGTCGAGTCGGTTATACACTCCTAGTTTCAAATGAATCCATCTAATAATACTTGGATCACAGTTGTGTCACTTAGGAACGTGTGAGTTGTTTGCCGACCACGCGCACGTCTTCAAGGCCAATTTGTTTACGCTAACGTCCTACACCCTAGCTCGTGGCGTGGTTAACCGACCAAATAACATATCACACTGGCCTATATCACACAAACAATGTGCCAAACTCTGAGAAGCAGTCAGGTTATACGCAAGAGGAAAGGGCGCGAAACGCTCCATTGAACGTTTGGCGGGAAACTCATTGCGTAATATTGAGAAAATATTTTCGCCACAAAGTGTCTGCATAGTATTCTAGTTGTTGTGTAGAATTCACGGAAGTATGTATCGTTGGACATGCAGAATTGCAGAAGCTACCTACTTCAGTTAACAGCGCACGCATGTTATCCAACCTCATGGCTATAGATTTAGGTACCTCATTTATCAGATTTCCTTCAAAACTAAGAAATTGTTGTTTGTCATTGGGTAAAACAGTTTTAAGGTTAAGCATTTCAACAGGTTCATAATTTTTGGAAGCACGTGGTTTGTTGTTATGTATATTTGGCGGGAAGTCCTCGGCGCCGGCACCCGTCGACCTTGGTGACGTCATTGGCGACCCGACTGCACCGACCGACGCTTCAGCTTTTTTATATGTTATTCTTATTACTAAAGTTCCGATGGTGGCGCGAATATTTGGCTGGCCTGGCAAGCTACGATTACGCGCCTTCATTCTTCTTCAAAACAACATTCCTCCTTTTAAAACAACCAACTTTGAATCCGTTGGCTGAACATGTTATTTGAATAACTGCTTTAGACAATGTCGTGAATCGTGTTCATTGTAAACAGGCGTGCCCTGAGTTTTGTAATCTCTGATAAAAATGTTATCTTCCATGAGTTCTTCCGTAACAAAGTCTAATCAAGGTTCTACGTTTAACATACCTATATGTAGTCTTGCCGAAGCTCTACTTACCTTCCTACTTTCCTACTTTGATATCTGGAACAATCTTGAAACAATATCTTGGTAAGGTCTCTTTCTCTGCGTCTAATCTTGCAATCGCATTGTCAATACTACAACTGTATAGTTATAGTGTATGTCATATGCGTGACCTTGTCTCGCTGGGCGCATCGTGTTGCTAAGGTGTTTTTCTTAGGCCACTTCGTTATGACGTGCTCGCGCTACTCTGTCCATCGCCGGTACCTACGCCATATTTTATCATCTAATTCAATCATTTATTCAGCAAATTGGCAACATATACGGGCACTTTTACAGGTTAGAAAATTAAATGAATCTACCAGCGCTTGCTAGCCCATTGCTGAGAACAAGACAGCCAAACAAACTCAGCAGAAATCTTTTTTCAAAAAATCACCATAAATGCTTATACTGCTTTTTAAGGACCTTTCTATATTTTATCCCCGGACACTCCGTGCTTGGAACGTCACGGTGCATAATAATCGTAAAAAATAATGTCCCAATATTCACCATTAGCATCACATTATTGGATTTTAGTAACGATTCAATTTATGATCCGTTTTGTTTCCAAATTCTCCGACCATCAAAAGTTCTTTCACTAATTTAAAACAACCCTTTAGATATGCAAGCGACTCGCATCCTTCTCACAACAGTAACTCACGGGCCTCCATTATAATACAGATTAAACAGTAGTAAAAAGGCCCTAAAACTTTTATGACTGTGCGGCCATATTTTTCCAAAATTAGAAATAGTCACAAAGGGTGTCGCCCGCTTCAAAGGGATTATAGGAGAATTCCGGTGCACAATCGCTAGTTGGCTTTTCGATCCTTACGGATAGAGTCGTAAAAACGTCAGATGTATGTAAGTTGTAGGGTGCGGCTTTAACGAGCCTTTCTGTTTCGGGCCCATAAAGAGAGTCACTGCCGCCTCTCGCCGTTTACGACTAATTTCATGCAAGACGTACCGACTCGCCTGCTGGCAAATGTTAACAAGACTCGTTAACATTGTATTACCCTTGCGGATCGACTGCCGCACCCGAGCTCAACAAATGTGAATTGAGAAATTTCGAATCGTTAAAATAGCTCGCAGACGCCATTCGAGTTTGAATGCGCCTCATTTGTTTACTCCTTCTCGTCGAATGCATGTCGAAAGTTATGTCGACGATCATACATGCGTCTGGTAGTCTCCAAATGAAAATATAACTTGGAGAATTTTACTGAGCATTGAAATTGTGTAATTTTTCTGTTTGAGCAGCAGACTCCAGTAGACTGAATGGATGTTTTCATATAACAATGTTAACCTTTCCGTTTCTTTATTTCCAGATTTCCTGAAGCCCCGCAAGCGGCTGTCGGCGGGCGGCAAAAAGTCGCCGCACGCGCACAAGGAGTGCGGCCACGGCGCGCACATCCGCCCGCCCAAGGTGGCGCGTCTCGCGCAGACGCACAAGCGCCCCAGCTAGGCCGCCCCACACACAACTGCCACAAAATTGGACATCCTACACATGTCGTCATAACCCTTCCAACTTCTATCCTGTCCTCCAGGCAGCTACAACAATCATGGTCGAAATCCCCAAATTCAATTTTGAGCGAGTTGTAAAATTGTGCAAATTTATTTTTTTATCCATTAATTTATTTCGAATGTCGATAATACGCATTGTGGAGAACAATATAATAATGTTAAGTAATTTGTAAGATAGTTTCAGACATTATGTATATGATTGATTAGGTAACACATTAATATATTATGCTGTATGTCACTAACATCACAAGTTTGCTCAACGCATGCATCACACCGAACCGACCGAACTCTCCGTTCGCAGACTTAACGAAATTTTCGATTAAAGTCGATGTTCTGGGCAATGTTTATTATGTGACAATTATATTGTAAGTTTATTATGATCTCTTTGACAAGTAAATTAAGTTATAGTAGGATTAGTTTAAGTTAAGGTTTCAGGACTTTTGTGTTATCAATTCGCTGCGTCACGTGTACCCCTTCCGTAGAGTCACAACGACAGATATTAATGCCTTGAACATGCTAAGAAGCTGCGGCCGAAATAAGATTTCCATCCATTAGCCTCCGAGCATATTCGACGCGTTTCCGCTTCAAAAGAGGCTATTTTACTGTGTCTTTTCTTCCGCCTCTGAAATAGAGGAGACACAAAAGATATCCTCTTTTGAACTAAAATATGTCTCGCAATAAACCTGCACACTAAATAAGCAATAGTAGTTTAGTTAAAATACAAATACTCAATGTGAATGTGAAATGATTTTGTTACCATCTCCGTAACAAAATGAGAATTATTGCCAATTTTAACCTATCACTGCCGAATGCAGTACAGTTTGAGTATTTGTGTTTGTTCAACGCATAGTACTCCTATTTCGCATCCTAAGTCGGTGTATTTGTTTTGTTGTTGTATTTTAATGGATTATATCTTTATGATTATAGATATTGATAATTGTTTTTTTTATAATATTGGATTTGTAAAGGTTTAGTTCTGTTTCAATGATCGGGTTGCAGCGGGTCAGATGAATCCCAGCATTGCCTGCCGCGACTCTTTATGAAAGTACAAAATATCTCTCGTTAATTTTAGGTCGAGGGGTCGCGGCTGTCTCAAAACTACAAAAGACAGACTTACACATAGCTCATCAGAAATTTTACAAAAACACTTTGAATTCATATGGAATTATCATTCAGATCCATAATGCATTGAGTCGTTGTGACGGCATCCAGTATCATCTCCGCTGCATTTAGCCAAAGCGGCGAGTCCGAGTCTGACTAAAATGAAATGAAAAAATGAACTTTTGAATTATTGACAAACACGAGAGCACGCCCTAAATTATTTTTAGAATGCCGCATGCTGGCATGTTTTATGAAGACTTCGAAAATTAGGTGTTCGTTAACTTTATGACTTTTGTTTTTAAGACTATTTCGATTTTCTAAAATTTATGAATTGTCTACGCGTTGTCCTTGGCGCAGATGTATTGGGTCCACTGTCATTTGCATCGGAGTAGGATAGCTGCCCGTTTAGCTTTTTCTTTGCGGACAGCTATCTCTCGGAAGTAGACGGGAATAGCGTTGAAAGCCTCTGCGCGTGGGATGACGCCGAAAATGTTTGATAATGATAGTTTTGTTGTTTGATATGTCTATTCGGATGTTATGTGCCAGACAGCGCGGCGCCGGCGACCCGCCAGCGCCTCCGCTCCGACATTCAATATCGAAATACGTTTCACGGCATCGACTAGATGTCATAATTTTAATTTATTTTTCTCTTTAACACCTGTGATGTATTAAATATGATCTCAGAACATAATTTTACTTTATGCAATTGTCATATTTAATATTTTTTGTTTAAAATAGTGCCGGTCGCTGCTACGCGGCGATCGGAACATAAACGTATCCCTGGCGAGTCTTGAGAGCGAATGAGAAATAATTTAATACATCAAAAGAATTATAAGGATGTTAAAATATGTAAGGCTTTAACGGAATGCAAGATGTAACTAGCGGTGTCTTACTTCGTAGACGCCGCTTCGGAACATCTTGAGGTTAATTTATTATAAGTCTGCTGCGCTGACGGAGCGGCGTAGAAGCCTGGGACTGGTGTTGTAAAATAAGTAGGCTGGATGAAAACCCGCGCACTGTATATACGTGCACTACTTTTATTTAAAGGCGGGGCTGTACAGAGGTTTTGTAAGGGATACACAAAAAAATAATTCTATGTATAAATATTGTATTCATTGAAGCAGCAGAGGCAATATAGTGTTAGTCCGTGCCAAATATAGCTCATTGCATCAGAGGGACACCTCGTTGGGCTAAGCCGAGCAATACATGTTGTGAACATTCGGTCAACGCTAATATAAATATGTAATAGTTTATGTATGAGCTCCATTTTATTAATGTATAATACCTTAAATTTAGTTAAAAAAAGCTTATTTGATTCAGTAACCTGTGTTTCATTCCTTGACTCATTGATGCCCTATTACCTCGTAAAGGCGCCTCCCATTACATTGGAACGAATATAACCAATCTGAAGTGTCCTTTACTACTTAGAAAGGTTCATCCGAAATTAGTATTTTGAAACTATTTAATTAAAGAGAAAAATATTAGTTAATTTATTTCTGTTGTTAAAACGAAGTAACTTCAATGTGCAAAAAAAAGCGATGGAGAAAATCACAGACTTTAGCACAAGGTAGACAATTTATACCTTTAAATGTTTAATGCATTTACCAATGGTAAAACTATCAACTTAACAAAGCAAATGTCTGTAATTTTCTTCGTCACTAGTCACTTATTTTTTTTTTAATTAAAAAGTTCTTATTTTATGGGAAAGAACGTTACCTAGGAAGATAAGGAAGGATTGTGGAAATCGACCCGAAACTCCGAGATGAAATTTGTCAGTATGCTTTATAGCACATAAATTGGTTTCGTAAAAAAAAGGTTGTCTGTAATGTCCGTTTATGGACGATAATTTTACGTGATAACATCATAAGAAAACATTAATGAATATTTCCCGTTACGTAGGAAATACATAGCGTCATGTTTTCTCGTGGGCGCAGCCGGCGTTCATCAAATTTATAAGACGTTATCCAAAAAAAGTAATATATAAAATTATGTAATTTTTTGTCATAATTTCATCATAAAATCGTCTGGTCACCTAGATAAGGTACGGGTGGGCCGTGAGGTGAGGAGGACACTACAAAAATGAAACAGTTAATTGGATGCTCGTATGAAAATGTTTACTGATATCACAATCAAGTCTACACAACTACCCATTACCCATCAATCGTGTACTGCAGTTATGGGTGATACAATACAGAGATACACTTTACCGATTAAATATGCTGCAACTGAATAGCGACACAAGCCACTTCGTTGTTATTAAAATGTACGCCATTTTCCAGTAACGCTTTGACTTGCTTTTTTTTACGTACCTGTTTTCGGTGGCGAAATGTCTTGTGCCACTTTCGAAGTGCAGAAACACCCAAGCGCGGCGGCGCCACTACAACGTACCAATGTTACTAAGCTATTGGTACATAAATATCATAATACCCAATGAAACGGTGACTATAAAGTTCTTCGATTAAATGGAAAGGTCCTTCTGGTGCTTTGTAACAATTTTAAAATATCTATACTAGTGTTAGACGGAGCTACGTGTCCAATATGTGAAAAAAAGTTAGTCCCGGTAAAAAGATCTAAGGTAAGGTACTTATTGAATAAAAAAATACACGCTAGTCAGTACAATGTTAAGTGACAAATAGCTGAAATATTTAAAAAGAGGATAGAATAGTAGCCAATTCTTAAAAATATTAGTAATTTTGATTAAAGATTTATCTACGACCGTGTCAAAGTAGCACTGAGGTAGGTATTTAGTTTAGTTTACTAAGTATTAGTTTAAAAAGCGCAATGATGATTGACTCTCATTGCTACTTGTGACGGTCGGTTAGTTCAAACACTAGACGTTAAAGCAACAGTTAGATTTCAAAAGAGGAGTTATTGTCTCAAAAAATTACAATTTGGGTAAGTAAGGTAGGCCCTCGGCACGAATACAAGATCGATATTCGGAACGCCTGCCTCTAATATACATTATACACTCGTACAATGACCATTTAATTATGTACATTTCATAGAATATTACACTTAGGCACATCAATTGTTATAAAATTACGATTTAATTCGAAAACGTGATCCTGTCACAGATATTCAGCTATGCTACCACGAATCTAATATCATTAATAAGTGATTATCATTACACGTACGGTTAGTCTTTCAATGCTCAAATAAACTTGAAAATAATTTACGTAACCGCTACATTATAGTACAACATTCATTTAACGTTTGAAATAGGTACTTGGACTTAGAATAGATTTGTAATGAGACGTTCTCTTAGAGCTCGAGAACTCGAGACGTCGCGAAAGAGCCTGGCCATGGTCTCTACCTCGAGACATCAGTACCCTGTTGTTTCGTAAATAGAGCAAAAATAATTCTCTATTCGATGGGCGACATTCACATGAAAATCGGTTAAAAAAGGTATGTGGAATTGAGTAGGTCCTATTTAGATAAAAAATAACAATTATGCGTTTTTCACAATTCAATTCTTACATAAAGCCCGGGTCACACCGAAGCGGTGCGGCAGACACTCAGCAGCGCAGCGGCACAACTCGCAAGCGGTGTAACAGGTCTTACGACAACCAATGCAATGGGTCTACGAAGCGCTGGTAAATTCTTTTTCTGACGTGTAAAAGTGCCGCTATGTGGCCAATTTGCTGAATAAATGATTGCATTTGAATGCTATACAGATACAGGCGCGCCGCAGACGCATTCGGTGTGACCGGAATCTGCAAAGTTTTTGAAATAATCATGTGTTACATACAGGCAATTTAACATCGCTAAACATAATCAATAACTAAGAAAGTAAATTCTATGAATAGGTATAACTTGGAATTCAGCAGCGGGCGTCAGTGGCCCTTCAGTTGCAGTTGTATAGACTAGGCAACCCATAGATTCGACTGCGTCTAGACTGGACTGTTCTTTAGGCTCTTTCATGCGCGACGCCCCCTGTAACAAGCGCGGCGGCGGAGGCGTGATAAATTTTGTACTTTTAATGCCCCCTAAACCGCAAACACCGGTGCTATACTAAACCGTATCATAACATTATAATATTTGTGTTTTGAAGATATATTAAATCACTTGCTAACTTGGTCATAATACTACGTTATTTGGGACTATATTCTAGCATAAATAGGTAGGTATGTCGTATAACCCGACACGGGCAACATCGAAACACGGATAGATTACTAGAAGACACCTTAGGGGTCCAATCAGACAGCTTGAACCCTCGATATTTTTCAAAAAAGGTTTCAGTCAGAGTACACCCCTAAGGCGATTTTACAATAGATTAGGTAATAAAGACAGCAAATCTCGATTAAATTTGGACATCGAAATCACGTTGTATATAAAATAAAATATTTATTTAAGAAGTCTAGAAATTGGTGCCATCTAAATTTGTTTGAGGTGCGGACGTGGACGAGCAGCCTGGCGGTTTAATTTTAAACTAGGTAGTTCAATCATTCGCAAATGTCTGTTACTCGGAGTTTAACGCTTAGGTATGGATAATATTTTCGGGTAAGTACCAATGGATTGTAATTTAATTTTGACATGTTAACAATAGTACGATTTGTCGTCCCGTTGTGTAACATGACCTTGCCCAACGCAGCCAACCGAGTTTAACCAATTGAGGCCACGATTGGATTACAGCTATCCGATGTCCTATTGTTTCAATTGTTGATCGCTCGGCCGCCGTCCGGCCGCGATGCGAGTACCCTAATGCAGAACACTACACCCATAGCTCGTACAAATCTGATAAACACTCTAAAAAGCTGACTACCGCTAGAATATCCCGTATCAATTGGGTTCTGCTGATTTTCTAAGACATCCATAAATCCGACACCCAAGAGCTGACTACAGACGGCCCTAACCACTCTATAAGCTCTAGATAAATATAAAAACATTTTAGACATCTATATTAAATAGTCGGTTGGTGTCGAAGTATGCAGTTATAGAACGAACATTTAAAGCAGTCCAGCGGCCGCGTGTCATAAGAATGGACGGCAAAACATTAGCGAGAGCAAACAGTTCGAGACCTATGTACAAATTCTACAGAGAGACGTCGTCTACACAACAGATTAAAGCTGGGCGATATTCGTGGTTCAGATAGGCTCATCTTCCATCGTAAATTGACGTAACTGTCCGCGTTGGTACCTAAAATTTCAACATAGAAACTGATTAAAATTGACGGTATATCGAGGACCCGTCACACCGCGACTTAACACTTAAGTTCTTGCATAAACAAAACGACCGACCCACTGGACTGCAGCGTCTAAAACGTTACCAACTAACCTACAGACAAAATCACATTTACTTTAGATAGTGTAAAAATAATGTTTATAAACATTGACCTATAAGTTAATCATTAGAATTCATTGTACTTCATCTAGTTGAAAAGCTTATTATTATTATCACACACATTAGGTAGATATCGAACGTTAATGTACAAATGCTAAAATAGAGCCTAATAGCCGCACTAGAACACTAACTATAACGCGTGACTCAGACTTTGTATTACCAGAGAACCTTAACTAAGTTCCAGTACAGTGTTGTTCCCACCACCCTTAGAAGAGTATGCGCCTTACAACGCAGGGAGTGCAGACATTTACACAAAAAGACAATTTAAAATTGCATAGGTAAAACCTTATCCAAACACCGCGAGATTTTTTCGTCATTTTTCATCCGTCGTTTATTCAAGCGTCCCATTTACTTAATAGATAGTAATTTATTTAAAACGTGCCTATTACGGCTTGGTTGAAAGCTGCGGTCGAGTCGTTGGGTAACGAGGGACCTAGTGAAGTCGGCGATTACAATTCGCGTAATCTACGCTACGGGTGACGACACTCCTTTATTTCTATTACCACAGAGTATAATACTTACTAACGCTACGGGTTTTCGCTACAACATCAAATTAAACACTCATTTCCATAAAAAGTCCTTCGTTCGTTGTTGCACTAACTCTGTTTTTTTAACCTAACGCAAAACAATATTTTAAAATCGCTTAGTACTTCGAGGTTCTCGCCCTCAAATGATATGAATCGTACGACACTAGTTAGTTTTTATTATATCCCAATATTATTTAGATACTTTAAATATATTAGACGATACAAAAATTACAAATGCCTTTAACGCGAGTAGAATAAGTAGTTAAATACATACATGAAAACGTTGCATTAAACGTTTCGATTCAGAAAGGTAAAACTTTTATATTATAATTTTAAGAAATGTAATAATCTCATGACCGAGTAGGTAAGTTGTTAAAATTGCTTTAAAAGAAAACGAAAAAAAAACATATTACATTAGAACAGGCACTATACATCTAGCCATTCACTTGAAAACTGGAACACTAACTATGAATCTATGATTACAGGTGCTATATTCGAAGTCTTAAATAGGGATCTCCCTGTTCCCTATAGGATCGCTCACGCGTCAAGTTGAACTTTAAATCTAGCTGCTTTAAGTTCACGCGACGCGTGAGCGATCCTATAGGGAACAGGGAGATCCTTATTTTAATTTTTCGAATATAGCCCCAGGATCTATAAACATTGATATAATAATGGACTATTATGGACACTAATAAGGGGCGAACCAAAAAGTATTCTAACCGGCAAATTAAAATAATGATTATTGTCTGACACTGGGTTATTGTCGAGACAGCAGCTCCGGCGATCGCCGTTCTATTGACTACAGTAGCTGTGCTGTGACGACCGCTCTTATACTTGCGGCGTTAGATTCTGCGGCGAGATAGTGGAACCTTAGTAGTACTGGGTTTACATCTTAACCCCTCTTAATTTACAATATTGGTTTGCATGTGCCGTCACAGCAGCAGGCAACACTCGTAAACTAGTGGCAAGGAGCCCGGCGGGACTGGGGAGCGGGAAAAAATAAAAATAAAATAAAAAGGGATATCTGGATGTTTATTTACATTTGCTCTATAATAAACTATGTGATTATTATTGAAGATAAAAATTAAGCAACATCAGTGCTGATCCCTGATTTCCCATTATCGAATTCAAAACATGTTAAAACATTTCAACTCGTGTTGAACAAGCCCCTAAAGCTAAATTAAAACATAAAAATACCCATCATTGTACAGAGTTAGGTCTCGGCCCGTACCCTGAGGTACTTGGTTCATTATTACATGAAATATGATTAAAATCGAACGTAATCCTAGGATATAGTTCCACCGCTGGCCGGAGCACGAGGCGATCACAGAGAGGACCGCGGCTGCGCAATCAAAACTTATGACATACAAAAAATAATAACCAAACAAGACCATAATCAACCCACACAATTGTGTTTGTACATTTCAAGCCGACAGCATAATAAATTATTGTCAAAACAATTGCGACCGGACTAAATTTCCATACATTGAACTACGCTGAGAATCATGGGCGCGCCGTAATGAAACTAATCTAAATATACACATACGCGGGCGAAATCCAGCTGCTTAGCAAAATGGAATTTTTTATACACAATTTTTTTTATTGCAACTACCCAAAATGTACAATTCAGTTTTGCGAACTAATTATAATAATGAGTTTAATCACAGAATCGCGCCAATGACACACCGTGTCGCATTCCCAATATACAGACCGCGTAAGTCAATCGATACAACTAAATTTGTAAGCATTCCACAAATAAAAACTTCATGTTAACATTCCATCGTTAATATTATATACTTAAAAGTAAACCCCCAAAACTCCGAAAGAAGACTTAATGTAGTAATCAAAGTAGCGACGTGAGGCGAGCGTGCGAGACGCGGGGTTAAGAGTAGATAAGATAAGATAAAATTATAATAATTTGCGTGGACACGCGGCGGAGAGATCAGTGACTACGCCTCGAGGGTTTCTCGCGCAACGGCAGCCATCACGGGGGCCGGCCTACTGAACAAGAAAAACAAAAAAAATATGGAGAGCTCGTAGTGGACACGAAATGTAATGTGGTTTCCACTAAGCGAATCCATATTTAGATTTACACGAAAAAAAAATAAATAAAAAAGGCTACAAAGAGACGTAAAGACACACGATCACATCCGTAGAAGAATGAAATTGAGTGTCGATTGTATAGTTTGTTGGACGCGGAGTCGAGAAAACGTTGACGCAACAAATTCTGACCCCGAAGAGAATTATCTGCGTCGGCTCGACCCCCGCGATGGCTGCATGTCATTTATGGATAAAATAATAACACAATGCGATTACCATAGCAACTACAACCGTAATTAATAAAACTAAACGTAAAATAATAATTATTATTGTCGGGCAGCAAATCTAATGATCTAAATACAATTATAAACATTATTGTAAGTCTTGTCACGAAATAAATCGGTTTATTGGAAACGTACCGAACTATAACATAAGATATGAAACTGCGATTAAAAAATGATTATTTGAATAAAACTTAATCTATAACTTAAAAAAATACGACTAAAAAGCGGGAAGTAAGCGTGGCGACCGGGCCGATTCGAACGCTAATACAAAAATTGTACGATATGACTAATTATAATTGCTTTGGCCGGCCGCCGCAGGAACGGTTTGGCGTTGCTTTACCGATAGATCACCTTGGTTGTGCTCTAGGCTTGGGAGGGCTACTCGCGCTTAGTTCCGGAGAGAACCGGCGATACTGCTCGGCGGCGCTAGTGTCGCTTTTTCAAACAAAATGGCGGCGCAAACAATATGGCCGCTGCGAGTAGCCCGAAGAAAGGAACTGCACCACTAACGATTATTATGGGATCCGACCAGATGCAGGGTTCAACGAGTAACCTGTAGAACCGAAACACACTGTCGTTACCGACAGCGAAATAGAACAAGCTCCTAGTATTCAAATAAACTAAGATTGCAGTCATAAATTAATTGCATTAGTTTTTTTTTTCTCATAATAAACAATAGTTAATTTTTCTTCTATCTAAAGTGAATATACATGAATATAACACTTGTAGTTTAGCTATTAGTGCGTACTAAACTTTTTTATTAATATAAAATTCTTAGATAGTTAAATTTCGTTATCTTACTCGAATCTAGAGCTATACAAGTAAAGTAGTCCATCACCGCGCCAACGTTAATATCTACACGATTATTATAAAAATCCCGTTAATATGCATACAGGTAGTAAACACAGAATGCATCGCTATTACGACACGTGATATGGAACGTAAAAACACCGACAATCTCAATCCTAACGCAACACTGTTACACTAACACATTCATTTCAAATCAAACCGTAATTGACAAATCACCGTCACGTAAAACTAAAAAAAACCGCGCCTCGAAACCTTCAGTTGGTCGAGAGCGCGGGGAATACCATTAAATTACGAATACATTTCCCATTAAAATGATTTGGTACAAACAATTAAACGTCTACACTAAAAATATTAGTAAATGCAACCTACGCTTCGCTCCATCAGCAAAATCTTAGTAAAAAAAAAAAACAAATTAACGCAAAATTTACAAATCCATATTAGGTATCCTATAAAGTGATTAAACAAACGAACCTATATCACTACCGCCTAGTGCGTTCGATATCGAATAAACATAATTAATTACATATTAAAATCAATACAACAATACACGTAGGTCCAGTCAGCGATTTACTTCCACTAGACAATTTATCGTCTACACAAACGAAAACAATTTTATGAACATGAAACATTCAAGCTTCTACAAATTTTGAAAACGTTTACATCATTCGAACTATGATTTCGATTACAGGAACAGCCTGCAACTAGTCAAGCTCACACTAATCAGTTTTGTATTAAAAGTCTTAGTGTGGTTAAGTTTTTGACTCCGAGGACAACCTAGATATGCCCTCTGCCTACAGGCTGTTTACATTACACCCGACCCCGATAAACTGGCACATTACACTACAGTCTCTAATTGAAAATAGCACGTCCAAAATCTCACTGGTCTTCTTTTGTAATTAAATAAATTTTCCATGACCGTCGCAGACCAGTTCTTTTCGAAGAATTGCTCCGGTACATTTTGAGAATATGAAATCTTGTTGCATTCCATTCGTTTGAAACACGGCGACCATTACCAAGGTTATGATAGGTTATTCTCCGTAGCATCAAGAGGATTGTGATGTTGCGTTGACTGAAGATGTTAACTGACTTCAAAAAAGGAGGATGTAATCGTCCTAATGTTTGTTACTATCTTGCCATGAACTATAGTCAGTACCGTAAGATCTGGTAGTAGTTGCTTCTATTTAGTAGTTATTATTTCAGTATTACAGTTTTTAGTGGGCGCTTACGATGGGCCTCATAAGAAGGCTCAAAGTCACTCAGAGGGCAATGGAGAGGGCTATGCTCGGGGTTTCTCTGCGTGATAGAATCAGAAATGAGGATATCCGCAGTAGAACTAGGGTCACCGACATAGCCCGAAGAATTGCGAGCCTTAAGTGGCAGTGGGCGGGGCACATTGCTCGCAGGACTGATGGCCGATGGGGCCGGAAAGTTCTCGAGTGGCGCCCGCGAACCGGGAGACGAGCTGTCGGTAGGCCTCCAACAAGATGGAGCGACGACCTCGTGAAGGTTGCAGGAAACCGGTGGAAGCAAGTAGCACAGGACCGGTCTGAGTGGCGAGCCTTGGGGGAGGCCTATGTCCAGCAGTGGACGTCTTTCGGCTGAAATGATGATGATGATGATTTCAGTATTCGTAGCTTCCAGGGCAGATGTTTCACGTGCACCAGAACCGTTTGATATTTCGATGAGAATAGTCAGCTGATCAAGACTTGTATCTCATTGAAGCTAGTACTATTTATGGCCTTTTAATATACAATCTCTTCAGGCCTGCAGTGTACTTTTCCAGGATCTATCAGCGGCAGTGTTTAGTGTAGACCCCTCAGTCGGTGTATGAGAGTCGATCCCTCATTCGTTTTAACCGTAGCGTCTTTAGTTGCAGCAGACGCCTCTCCAAGACTTTTGTATAATTCCAGTCTTCAAACTGAATGCAGCAGCGACAGCGTGCAGGGTGTATCTCTCGGTAGGTACAAGAGGTGTCGCTTGTAGGTGCCAGTGGTGGCTGTAGTGTCCAGTTCCAGTGTTCAACCTACGTGTATGGACAGCGTGCCGGGTGCGTCCCTCAGTCGGTGTACCAGAGGTGCTGCTGTGGGTGCGGCGGCACCAGGTAGGTGGGCGAGTAGGGCTGCAGGTACCCCGGCACGGGGAGCCGCGCGCCGCTCGCGTGGTGCGCGGGCCGGCGGGCCC
>OZ020289.1:923070-1035928 GCA_963971205.1 Aethes cnicana
CTTCGCATCGAATCGACGTTTAGAGCAATAAACGCTTTATCACGGCAAAATAATTAAGGTCGTGACTAAAACCAATAATTAATGAATTTTCAAAATGTTTGTCATACTTGCGAAAACAAGTCGACATTCTAATCAATCAGTGTTTAAATAATCGGCTCCACATACATACACCTATTTATCACGCGTGTTATATTCATGATTTTTTATGTATAGATAAAGCTTATTCATATTTATACTAATAAATAACACGAGTCACCGTTGTTTTGATCAAATTAACCTTTAAATTAAAGTTGGGGCAACAATCTTCAGCCAAAGTTATTTTATTAGGTACACCGGGTATAGCACGACACAACTTAGAAGGCGCGCGGCGAAGCACTTAAGCCGTTGACGCAGAGCCTATTATTGCTTAATCCACGCGCCTTCTAAGCTGTGTAAACCTGTACACGGCTTTACTTACTACTTAAGGTACCTATGTACATACCTATTTGTAATTTACTCAGAGATAACTTTCTCAGTCGCCCAGTCGCCGCTGGCATTGGCAGATAATATTGTTTCTCCATATTATTCTATCTTAAGCCTCATAATACGGACAGACACAATTAAAATAAATATAAACAATCTTCTAAGTGCTTACACATTTCTTGACGTTACAACTAATACATAGTCACATAGTCCGGTTGCTGTCAACTAAGAAACGAAATTTACTCACTAGTAGACTAGAACTTCGAACACAAACTTAGTGGTATCTATCTTAGGTGCAGTAGCGAGCGTACCTATTTGTGTCCTAGCTAAATAGAAATACTGCTCCTTTCGGGCCAAAAAAAATACTTCCGAGGCCCAGGCGGGCGGTGGATATTTATGAAGTCCATTGAAGAAAGTTTGTAAAAACTTTAGCTCAGTAACTTATTGATCCGGGAGAGGCACGAGCCTCTGGGAGGTTGCCCTCCGGTTCACAAAGGGCGTCACAGTATAATACGATACCTATCCTATCTTATTATCCTGTGACGGCATCTGTGGCTCGTTCACTACTTCGCGCGATCATCGGCAGCGGTCAGCGTTTTCCTATCACACTGCGTATGCGTCACGATAGTGCAATGTATATTGGTGTTAGTAAAACGCTTCCGCTACCGCGTGTCGCGCGGCGTCGTGGCCGTGCTGGTAGAATGGTGAAGTATACTGACGTCGCGTCGCGGCAGCAGGGTCTCGCGCAGAGCACAGGCGGAGCGGGCGCGGGCGGCGACCGCTCAGCATCGCACGCGCGACTCGGCACGGCGGGCGCGCAGCAGCCCGGCCCTACGCCTGACCAACACTTGCTCTGGAAGAGAAGGGAAACCAGCGTTAAGGCTACGGAAAATAAACAACACAAGTCTAATTTACACTTTACACTCTACACAAACCCCAGTATACGACCACCGATGAATTTGGTAAAAATATGCAGCACACGCCTAAACGTACACTGTTTTGTGCCCCTGGACTTATCTGGTCTTAATAACGTCTGTTTGAAATAGTTGCAGGCAGAAAAACTGCCTCTAGGAATCATAGTTATGATCAACGTTTTATTATGATGAAAGTATGTTATTAATAAAAGGCTTCCTTCGGTTTATAGTTAATATTCCATTATAGAACTTGTCATCGACGGTGAATTGAACACAATTTAATTACCTACATATTATTTTTTATTTACGACTGACCAGCGATTGTGACGAGGAGGCCAAAATCAAGAGGGTCAGTAAATACCTATTCACTCTGGTCATGAAGTCAGAATCACGTCTCGATTGTAACTGTCTGGGAAAACAGAGGAGGGAATATTCCTTAGCAGTCCGCATAAGAAACGACGCTGCAAAGCCACAAAAGAATACTGGGGCTATACTCGAAGGATCGCTCACGCGTCGCATGAACTTTAAGGAGCTAAATTTTAAGTTCAACTTGATGCGTAAGCGATTCTATAGGGAACAGGGATATCCCTATTTTAAGACTTCGAATATAGCCCCTGTACTTAATCACGAGCCATGGATGGGTTTCATACCTCTAGCTTGATCCTTTGTAATTCGAACATCTACGGGTGATATTCACTACAAGACCGGCGACGATGTATTTTCCGCGTGTTACAATTACAACCGTCTACAAGCGATGATAGTTTCTTTTTACCACGTTAAACATGCGTAGATTTTCACAGAATTAGCAGTGTACGATCTAGCAGGCCTAGGAACTGGAAGGTCACGTTTTCAAGTCACGTTTCGATTTTCAGGGAGAGCTGACGTGACGACGAACACGTACTAATCCAATGAAGATACCTGCTCATGCTAGGTTTCTATTCCATAGTCATTGTCGCTTTTAGCTAATGATGTTTATTTTTAGATAAACAGAAATCGGGATAAATGAGGCTTCACGCATATTTTAATTAGTCAGGCATTAAGCAGGTAAAATTTCAACGCTAATGAGAACCCTAAAAGTAAACAAAAAAGATAACGAATGTAGTATGAATTACTGCTATAATTGTTCTTGAGAAATTAATGGTAACGGGGCGGGGGACAATAGAAAGCCTTAATAGAAACCTTGTTATCTCTTTAATGTAGTAGAGATCATTGTCCTGTGTTTTGTCTAGCATGTAAAATTGTGTTAAGCGATTTGTTCAGACTTTAAAATGGAACATTTACCATATACAATATATTATCCTACTTCGACATGCATCTGTAAATGTACCATGTTTTATTATACGGGTTACGTTTTTATACAAATAAACAAATCGACCTCATGTGAACTTGCTTCGACCCAAGCATAGACGTTAGAGGTCCGGATAAAAACTCGTTTGACCACAACGCGTCTACTAGATAACAGATAACGCCTCGTACACTCGAAATAAAAAGCTGTACTCTAAAACAAAATCACAAGAGTCCAAAATCTTTAAGTATTCGACCTTAACAGTTTAAATCATGCTAAAAGAATGTAGAGGTGGTGGCAAAGTGCTGGCCACTTTTTCCTAGAAGGCATAAAGATTATAGGTAAAAAAAAAGAAATAAACTATGTAAGTATGTCTATACTGGAATTACTGGAGACAATGAGCCCATTTGGTTGTTCGCAAGCTAAACACATATATTCTAAATATATTTGTCATGTATACAATTGAAATAATTTTGAGTAGGCATTACAGATTTGGGATTATCAGTTCCACAACCGCACTAGGCTGGCATGGCAATGGCATACATTACGAAAGTTTTATGTATCTAGAGCCAAAATTTAGAAGGAGTTTCGTGCAATCTTTGAAGCACTTCGCCTCTGGTTTATCTTAGACTATCGGGAGGGGGATCAAAGTCACATCGGCGTAAGTCCTTAGAAGGCCGAAGTGGCTCGATCGACGTGGGTGAAGCTGAAGAGCCTGAAGATAGAATATTTATTGTCAGAGAGCTACTTGGACGCTTCGCCGAGGTCAAGATATTATTTAAAAAAAAAACATTGGAAAATGTCGTCAGACCACTTGATTTTTTAACGCTGGGGTTTTTTAAAGTGTTGTTGCTAAATCTGAGCTAGTCGGAATAAACATCACTCGTTATGGTAAAACGGTAATGGAGTCGGTGCAAGATATGAAAACTTCCTGATTGTCTGCAGCCATTTACAGATTCATTTAGATATGAAGCTTCTAAAGTTCGCGCACAGCGTGCATTCTTATTGCGGAAATGCCTCAGCGGAGATTATTTTTAAAACAAGAACACGTGTTAAAAAAAACCGTCAAGTCGAGTCGGACTAGCGCACGAAGGGTTCCGTACCACTATAAAAATCACGTCTGTTGTATGGAAGCCCCCTTAAATATTTATTTTATTCTTTTTTTAGTATTTGTTGTTATAGCGGCAACAGAAATATATCATCTGTGAAAATGTCAACTGTCTAACTATCACGGTTCATGAGGTACAGCCTGGTGACAGACGGACAGACAGACAGACAGACAGACAGACGGACAGCGGAGTCTTTTACCCTTTGAGTACGGAACGGGACCCTAAAAAAAGATATACTTCTTGATGTAAAGTGCTTGCAATATGGCCTTGTTCCATGAAAAACGAATTGAAAAATAAAACTGGGATCGAAGTCACAGTCATATTAGATTGGCCATATTGGATTAGATTACAGAAAGGACTAACTACTAGCAATTTGCGAGCAAAATATGGGCTCGTTCATTGAAATTCAATAACGCGAAACGCCTCCGCGAAACGAAGCAAGAATAGACAAAACGAGGCAAAGAAAGAATCCGTAATACCTCGTACCACCCACTACTGTAATGGCTGTCGCGACTGGCTAGAAATAAGGCACCATCGATTAATGGAGACTTTTTGCTCCAAGAGACAAGGTAAACTGGAGGATTACTTCATTTGAATCTACGTGATGCACCTAAGTAAAAAGGAATTATAGTATCTATAAGGAATTTACATGGATTCTGTTGATTTGTTCAACATCTTGTAGACGGACGTCAAAATGCGACAAGATGCATTTATTTGACAAACTAACGAAGAGATAATGTCGTCGTGAGACGCTTCGCTCGTTTCACTCAATCGGTCAGTAAAGGTTCATACTAAATGACATAAAAGCCATTCAGTCATTAAACTCGGTTAATTGATTCAGTTCGGGTCTTGTCAGATTTCCGAGATATCCCGATTGGGCAAATATTGATTCACAACCTTCATCTGTACTTAGTATCGCCTCCGGGAAACAAAAGATCGGTCTCATTCATAAGTTTTTCAAAAATAAATTTTTGGGACACGCTTCTATTGCTGACTGTAATTATCTTTCTAAATCCTTCATCTACCCTTCAAGACGAATCAAACGAGCCCAAATTCGATGGGTTTATGTTGTTTTATTACGGAGTTCCTATGGCCATCTCCAGCTCCATCATCAGATCAGCTCCACGTTATCATAATATTGCATTGTCACGCGATTTACATATTCGTGCAAAATTTCAGCTCAATCGGAAATCGGAAAGTGGGTCAAATTTAACTTGCAAGATTCCATTACATTAGTTACATACATACATTATATATTTAAAAAATATTTATATGACATATTTTACTGGCTATATTATTATTATAACTATTTATATTACTTACTTTGTTATTGGTCAATACCAATAATTATTCAATTTATTTATTTATTACATTTTAGGTTTTGTATAGCGCTCCGTGGGTCACCTAGGTGTTGGCTGAAAATCAGCGCTGCAGGTGTTTGACACCTCAGCATTTATGCTGAGCCAGCAACCTCTCCGCTGCCGTGAAGATTCAAAAAATTCAAAATTCAATCATTTATTCAGCAAATTGGCCACATAGGGGCACTTACACGTCAGAAAAGAATTTACTAGCGCTTCCTAGACCCATTGCTTGAGAAGAAGCGCCGCAACAAACTCAAGCAGAAGGCACACACACACACACTTGTTCCTATGTTTTTCTTTTTTTTTGTTGTCGTGTTTGTACTATTATTTTTGAGATTTTTTTGTGTATTTATTTTGCTGTAAACTGTGTCTTCTGTGCAGCGAATAAATGTCTTTCTTCTTCTTCTTCTATACCTACAGGTCGACCTAATAAAAGCGTGTTAATAAAAGTAGCCTACAATCGGCAGTTCTGCAATCGACACGATGCAGGTGTATTGGCATAACCAATGGGAAGGAAGCTATCGTCGACCGATCACGGTCGATTAGACGACGGCGGTAACATGGCTTGCGCACGCGAGGCCGAGGAAACGACGGAAGTTTGTGTGAAAAACGGCGAGATGGAAATCGATTCCGACTTCTGTTATCACTGTCTTCGCGAGGAGTTGACTCGGGTGTCCATGAAACGCATATGTGACAAAACAATAACATTTTTTTTACCAATAGTTATCACAAAAAGAAATAATTCCGGTAAAATTTTAAAGTACTTTTATGCGGTACAAATTTTGAAGACAACTCCAATAACTTTGTCATGGCTTTTCAAGCTTACTGCTTATATGTATGTTAAAAAAACTAGATAGGTCTACAGCGAGAGTATGAATATTGCAAAAAAAATGGGTAATCGGTAGATGAAAAATAAAAATATAAGTCGTTTTATTAACACATCAAAATGTGATATCGACGATAATTCCGGATAAAAACCGACATTTCTTCAAGACAGTTTAATTGTAACATAATTAAATGTTCACGGCTGGTATGTACATCAAACCTGTCATGACTTTTTTCAGTTATAATTTATGTAAATGCAATGAATATTCATTTAAGCATTTGACATATAGCGTATGGCAATCATTTAAATCGCTTCGAAGAGAATGGTTGCGCGCACGCAAGTTGCATTACCGTACCGATTAAGAAGGATGCCAGAATTTGTACAACTACACTATAGTACATTACAGACCTAGGGCAGAAAATCCCACTACGGAAAAGGGTGACGTAATAGTACATTACACACCTAGGGCGGTCAAGTAAAGAAAGTCTCAGATCGCGGGTAATTGAGGCCCGAGCCGGAGGCGAGGGCTATAATCTAGCGGTCTGAGGATTTCTTTACGACCGCCCGTGGTTAGTATACGATTTTACGTCACCACCTGGCCGTGAAGAGGGATTTTTCGTAGCGCCCAAGGGCGGTAAATCCCGCTTTTCGGCTTGGTGTGACGTAAAATATAATTAATAGATTCGTTAGAACGCAAATATAAATAACTTTTATACCTACAACAAAACGAAGCAATGGGCACAGTTCACATCAGATAGTTAAAAAAAATAGGTGTCATATCAGACATCCAGCATATATACTTGTATAGGTAAAAAATTATGAGCACGAAATCACAGAATATTTAATAGTCCTACGTATAGAATGATCACGGAATCACGGAACCCCGCGCCCAACTCGCCGTTAACGTCATTTGTTTCATCCAGAGATGGTGAGTGAAATCGTTGGCCCGCGTACCTACTGGTACACACACATTTACAAATGTACAGACGCAGCACGCAAACATTGACACTTCTTTCGAATTGTGTTCGAAATCGTGTTTTTATAGGCCGTGTGACGAAATGTCAATTAAGGCTGTTGTCGGGTAAAGCATACAAAACTCATGCTTTATTTAGGTACTTTGCTAATGAACAAGAAGTCGCAATTAGGCTAATTACTACAATGCATTTTAATTCTCCGTACGAGAACAGAGTTGAAAAATAGGACAATAAAGATAAAAATCTAACTTTTACTTGTAAATTGCCCGTTTTCAATGAGATAATTACGATTTCTAGTGTAATTAGTTGGTTACAGTGAGAATTAATTAATTAGGAGTTTTAAATTTAAATAGCAACATGAGGATGGAACCTCAGCCTAATTTTCCCAAGAGAAAATGATGAGATCCAGGTGTGATATGTTAATCCTTTTATATGATATCGAAAGTTTATATGGGATAACATGGTACTTAACAATTAAACACTGATTATTCGTCCTGGTACCCGTCTTAGTAAATAACAAAATAATCCTTAATAAATCAAACCGTTCCGACATTTAAGTATACCATTAAGTATTTTTGCAATTCAAGACATGTTTAGGATTTGCGAATAAGTATCTAGCTAGTCTAATGCCCTTGGCTTGTAAATTGCGTTTTGTTTATAATACAAACTCCTTAAGGAAATAAATGTATGGAACATAATTATTTCCTAGTTCCAACAAACTTAACGAGCTTGTTATGTCTGAAATATTGATTTCCTTAATTATTCTGGGTAACAAATTACATAATTATTAATATTAAATTTATTTTGTCTGCGAGTTGAGGACCTTCAGACCTTAGGACCTGATATGCAGGATCCGGCTGAATAGCTACCATGATCTTACCAACTAACCTGCCGCCAAACAGCAGTGCTCGCAGTTGTGTTCCGATAAGAGGATAAGAGCGGGTATGGGGTGACTCATTTGTACACAAAAAGTATATAAATGTTTTCCATTTGGAAAATTTTCAATATAGCTTCCAATATACACAAGTCAATCGATTTTCAATTACTACAAGAGTTGCACATAATAATGCAATTCAGTAGCGATTAGGGTGAATTAAAAATGGAGTCCGCAGTTGCAACTGGGTGGACTACAAGTAGGTCGCACCTATTATCAATATGGGTCAAGACTGGACATAATTATTGTTTCATATAAAAATTGTTTAAACAGGTTGCAGTATTGTGACGTAGCAATATTTATAAAGAGAATACGCATGCCTTGTGTTTTGTATATAAACTAGCTTTTCCCCGCAACTTCGTATGCGCACAGTTTTTTTTTTCCCGTGGGAATTTCGGGAAATCCTCTCTTCTCGGAAACCTGCATGCCAAATTTCAGCTCTCTACGACAAGTAGTTTCGGCTCTGCGTTGATCGATCAGTCAGTCAGTCAGTCAGTTTCTTGTTTTATATGTATAGAAGATATACGGGGTGCCATTATAACAATCAAAACTTTCTCGAGAACCAAATGAGAACACACTAAAATCAAAATGCAAAACTAAAGAAGTAGCAAACTAAATTCCATGCATCAAACCGCTTGGCACATCAAATCTACAAATTATTTGCGAACACAACATAGGCCCGGTTCCTATATCCACGAAACGCCTCGTTTTGCCTACGGACGGTTAAAATTTGACAGATTCTCTATGGAACAAATGTCAAAAATCAACCGTCCGTAGGCAAAACGAGGCGTTTCGTGGATATAGGAACCGGGCCTTAGTCAACACTAGCTACTGCATCTAATTAAGTGGGTAATTAACACACACACACACAACACACGTGATCTATACTCACCATGCATGTGTCCTGAAAACAATAAACGACATAGTAAGTTACTATGCAATATTATTGATTCCCAGTTTTGATTTAGCGTCGGAGGAATCTGACCATTGTGAGGTGCCACTATGGCCAGCTAGTGTGACGCATGTATTTAGTCTATTTACTACGATCGTGAACTCGTGAACTCCAATGTTTCTGTCGGGTTAAAAGGCTACAGTGCATAGAGACAGGTAAAACATAGGCGATCATGAGTTAATTACACTCAAAATATGAAGTTCTAAAAATGCATGCTGCAATTCGGGAATTTATGCGTCATGGTCTATATGAAATAAAGTCTTACTCTCTACTACACTCTCTACTAAATAATTCAAATTACTAAAAGGAAAGAATAAAAGTGTAATCTAGATATTTTTACTACTACTACTACTACTAACTAATATAAATTCGTGTTACTTTACTAGGCTGCGGAGCGGTCGGAAGTTTGAAGAAAGAAAGGAAAAACTCGTTTTGCAAGAGCGGGTCTCGACAAATGGCTTAGTAAATAGGTAGGTGCATAATGGAATTAATGTGCTAACATCAATTGTCAGCGAAAAGAGCCCAAAATATAGGTACTTTTCTATCTAATGCTATTTTCAGTTCAACGTTAGTTCAGCTCATGTTCATGTTTGGTTTATTGACATTTTGAGACTGTCGACATCTATGGAATTTATATTTATTTGACAATGGAGGCCATCTCCATAATATATTTTTTTTCTGGACCCTTGGAGACTATACATCTCTAAGATCTTAGATTTAAGTTTAAGTTAGGGACTATACATCCCTTCAATGTAATTGTATTACGTACCTATATGTATATTTTATACATGTAATGTAAATGTTATAACTATGTGTAAATATTGAAAAAAGGCCTTCTGCTTGAGTTTGTTGCGGCGCTTCTTCTCAAGCAATGGGTCTAGGAAGCGCTAGTAAATTCTTTTCTGACGTGTAAAAGTGCCCCTATGTGGCCAATTTGCTGAATAAATGATTGAATTTTTTTTTGAATATTTTTTGGATTTATATGTATAATAACGAAAATACACGAACCAACTAAAAAAAATCTACTTCAGTGCTGTGCAGTGACATTTGACATTTGCTCGTTCCTTTATTTCCAAGTACGTCTTTTAATTTTACCTTATTTAGTAGTTACTGACATTCTCTATTACGGTGAGCGTGACGCAAGTACGTGGGTCGCTCACGCCCAAGCGGTGCAGTCGCGGGCTACCCACGAAACGCAGTCAACGACCATGAATGACGGCTGTTCTATGAATTCTATCCCACAAATCCCACGTAGGAAAAGACGCCTTTCGGAGCGGGCTCGTTTGAGCAATGACACGAGTATTTACCTAAGTAGTTAATTCGAGCTTGTCCGTATTATTGTTTAACGCTCTTTAACCCTCTAACTATATACAGAGCGGATATTGATGAAATAAAATATGCAATAGGGATACCGACTTACCGATTATACACTGAAATACGTGGCTTATGTATATTTTGACCCAGTATACCAGGGAGTCGGGAACGGGATTTACACGAGTAAAATCGCGGTTTACTTCTAGTTTTTCTTACATAATAATGTCTTGTGGGAAAATAACAAGCATCAAAGGATATCTGTAACATGTTGAGCACGCTACTTGGGAAATAACAAACCGTCTCGATTTCAAACGAAGAACATCTTCCTTTGAAAGCAGTACCTACAGTTGAGCGGAATGGCTCGTAGACATTTACTACAAGTTCTTCGCTCTGTGTCACATAAAGTCTAAACGACAGTGTATCGAGGTCAACATAAAGCCCAACGATGAAGTAAACCAAGGTTTACGATTCTTATATCACTAGTGTGATTGTGAACGACCGATCGAAGATCGTGTGGTTCTAAATGACCGACTCGGCAACGACTTCTCGCGACTATAGCTGCAGTGGTGAGCGATACATTGGTCCATTACATGTCAAGCCAAGTAACCGCTATGCAGCGAGGGTCCCGATAACGCATTGTATATGTATATTACGAAATTTCCGCTGCCGTAGCCGAAGCCTAGTAGTGGTCGAGGCGAAATACCAATTAGATCTCGATATGAAGAAGTTTGCTCTACAAAATGTGTATAGTGTATTCCAGTATTTCTAGTTCGAAATCATGCTTAACATAATATACTACAGCAAAGTATTTTCGGGCTCAATCTTGTAAAAATATATTGTTAAGGCCGTTCCCTGACCCAGCATCGTCAAATTGCTCATGTAAGATCGTACTTTTCTAAGAACTGTGAAAAGTTAAAAATATGAAAAAAACATAGTTATATTTGATTATATCACGAAACTTCGCTCGATACAATTTAATTCCAAAGTAACCTCTAACTCGGACCTTTAATCCAACTTTACTCCAGTTTAGGTATTATATCAAACGGTGTAAAACTAAATATAACAGAAAAAATATCCATATTATGTGCATACATTGACAGCTTTATAAATGCCATGTTTTTAGACGGTATTTTTATAGAAATTAAAACGCGTTAAATACTAAGTAAATCGGGCGTTCTGTGCGTAGCGCTTTCTCTTTCACTCGTTGCACGAGTGACAGTGACGGCTGAGCTGGGTATAGGAACGGCCTTAAAGTACAACGCTGAACGAATTGTGGCGGAAGTAGTCAAACTCATTCGCACTTCGAAGCCTTTGAAAGAGCGGCGAGACTGCTAAGCAAAGAAACGCGGTGCGCGCACGCCTAGAAACGGGGCTAGAAGTAGGGCTGTCAAATATGTTCCTCATAGAGAAAATATCCTAACTTGCCTTATGAGCTTGCCTCTAAAAAAACTCTTGTTATATCGCCTTTAGTCAGACAAATAGAAATATGTTAGATAGAGTCTATTCCTATTTATAATGATTAATGCACTAGCTTCTGCCCGTAGGGGAGGGCGGCGTTCAAAGTGCCGAGGGTAGGTAGTGCCGATGCGATTTACTCAGTGAAGAAAAAAGATAAATACATTCTGTTACTGCGTCGAGATATGCTTTACCCAGGCGCACAATCGGCGGCCAATTTAGTTGCGTCAGCGCCGCGGTAAGAGTAGCTCCCTGCCACGTGCCGTGCCGATGTCACGTAAGTAAATATTTTCGTGGTTGTATTTTTTGGTCTATTTATTTTATTTTAAAGCTTTCGTATGGAGTGTTTTCAATAAAGTCTCGTCAATTAATTGAAGAATCGTAAGGCCAACGTAATATAACGCTGTGTTAAATACGTTCTTAATAAATCATCTGAAGGTTATTACGTTACTAACGGGGTTAAAAGGGCCTCTAGCCGGGGGTTCATTGTGCCGCGGTAATGTAATTCTAATTATTTTTTATATTATTTTCAGGATGAGAGTTTACAAAGATTAGGAAAAGTGCCGTTCTTACTGATACCCCAGGAAAGAAAGTGCACGAAAAAAAGTAGAAATAGGAAGTTACAAACAAAAAGGAAAAGGAAAGTGGAAACGAACTAAAGCAAATACAAAGGGAGGAAAAGGTGGGAAAATACTGCAAAGAGAAGAGTTCTGCAAGAGGAAAATGATGAAGAGGAAAACGATAGCTTTGACTTATTTGACTATTATTCTAACTCGCAACTAGGAGAGCAATGGGTTCAATGCAGTATATGTAAGAAGGCTGTATCTCATGAACCGTGATAGTTAGACAGTTGAAATTGTCACAGATTGATGTATTTCTGTTGCCGCTATAACAACAAGTACTAAAAAACAGAATAGAATCAATATTTAAAGATGCTCATATACAACAAACGTGTTTTTTTTTGTCGTTTTTGTCTGCCACTGAGCTGTATTTCATGAACCGTGATAGTTAGATAAATGAAATTTTCACAGATTATGTATAAATCTGTTACCGCTATAACAACAAATAAAAAAAACCGGAATGAAATAAATATTTAAGGGGGCTTTCATAAAACAAACATGTTTTTATCCGTTTTTATATTACGGAACCCTTAGTGCGTGAGTCCGACTCGCAGTTGGCCGGTTTTTATAGATAATAGTACGGAACCCTTCGTGCGTGAGTCCAACTAGCACTTGGCCGGCTTTTTCAAGTGCTAACTTTTAAAGTTTTGTCTTAATTGACAAGTTATTCTGTTGATCTTATTACGATGTACAAATGTGAAACATTTAAAGGCTAATATTAGTTATAAACTGTTAACTTTTTGATAAATATACTTTATTTGCTAAATAAAATCAGTTTTGTATTTTTAAATGACATCTGACTGGCTTTTACTTGTAGCAATACAATCGGCCCAACTTACCTCACCATCGGCACAACCCGCCCCTTGATGGGGTAAATTGTGCCACTCTGACTTTTTGTTTAATATAGCCTCTAAATTAATTAATATTAGATACACCTTCAAATAGCATACGGTTATAAAAACTACATTAAATTTTACATTAGAAAAACTCCAAAGCATTTTTAAAACTTTCACAGTGTGTATCTTATTTAGCATTTTAGTAAAATCGGCACTTTGAACCCCGCCCTCCCCTAACATTGTACTCGTGGAATTCAATCGACGCTATAAATAAATGGTTCCCGCGCGAACTATTCGCTTTTTTCGGGATAAAAGTACCTACCTAGCCCTTCCTCGGGACTTGAACTGTCTCCATACCAACTTTCACCTGAGTCGGTCAAGCGGTTTCAGCGTGAAGAGGTAACCGACATACAGAGTTATTACTAGCCTATAATTGGTATTTGTTACATGAATACACGAAATACACTCAAGAGCAATAAAATCGGGTCACTTTGTATGCGAAAGCCTATTTAATTGCTCTCTTGAGTGTATACTACTACACCCTATTTGCGTTCCACTGCTGGGCACAAGCCTCCTCTCATCACGAGAGGCCCAGTGCGGATTGGGGACTTCACACACATCTTTGAATTACTTCGCAGAGGCGTGCAGTTTTCCTCACGATGTTTTCCTTCACCGAAAAACACAGTGGTAAATTCAAATTGAATTTCGCACATAAGTAAACTTAGAGGTGCGAGCCGGAATCAAACCCTCGATCCTCTGCATGAGAGGCGGTAGGACGAACCACTAGGCCACCACGGCTTTTCTTGAGTGTATACGTAGGGGAGTTTGCAAGTTAAAATTTCAAACAGTATTGTGAATTGTAAAGCCATTGTCGAGCTCAGCCGGCGCGGCAACCCTGCGCGGCAAGCATGTCAAGGATCGCCGAAGTCATCCACCTCGGCTAGAGACCTCAAAGGAGCACCTGACGACCTGACCGAGCGCCGAGGCCCGGGACGTCGGTCGTAACGAATAAAGATGTCTTCACCTCGTTAACTTTAAAATAAATAAATCTGGTAAAGTTGTCTGGTAGAGATCGCTATTTAACTGCTGAAAGGTGCCCCGGGGCTATTGTAGCTATGCGGCTATTGCATCTTCTTTATTGTAGTTGCGAAACGAATCTTCTAGTGTACGAGTAGATATATCTGTTTTTCTTTAGTACTTCTTCGAGAACGTGACATAGAAATAAATCTTCCGGCAGTTACCAGTGGCAAGAGAAGATGCAATAGGCCCATAGCTACAATAACCCCGGGCCACCTTATGTCATACTCTTTGTGTAATTAATTACGTATACAGTGTGTCTGGTCTTCGATGTCGGAGCCGTTAAATTATTATTAGCGCTTTGTTTTATTTTTATCTCCTTCTAAAAAATAAACTCATTTTTAGGTACATGTTGAAACCTGTGTAACTTCTTAAGTAATTATGTCAGATCCGTAAATTTGGTATCGACGTCTAGCCAATACCCTATACTACAAACACAGAACAAAAAAAAGTAGGTAAACGACCTAGATTTTTCAAAAACAAATGAAATCTGAAAAAAATATGCGTTTTTGTCCTTATTATTTATGTTTAATAATTTTTTTTTGCACTGTTGTTGAAACGTTTGTGTATTATTGTTAGATTTAATCAATTGCAGACATGTTTAACTATCTAATAAGATATTTTTTCTATTCGTAGGACGAATAATTGACAGATAATAGCAAAAATACCACGTGCACCCGTGCTCAGGTGTTTGAAAAATTAAAAATGCCGCCATTTTATGACCGTTGACTTTAAAAAAAACACGTGGTGATTTATCGAAGAAATTGATTATACTACACGCCCTTAACGGCTCCGACATCGAAGACCAGACACACTGTATATGTACTGTTCCTTGGATGTGTGGTGTTTAGTTTAATAAAGTGTGTTATTGTAGATAAAATTAAAGGAAATATTTCATCTAAACAAGTCCAACGGTTTAGTAAAGATAACTGAATTCCCGAATTTCAATGCCTCTGATGATTTCTTGCGTGACTGCTGAGGATATTTTTATTTGAAAAATCTTCAACCGTGTAAAATTACTATATAATAAGGTTTTATTATCACGTTGTTTATTTACTAGAAACTAATTTATTACAATTGATATTTATAACATGACGCTATTAAACGTAACGTAACGTTCTTTAAATAAATAAAGTGCAAAAGTACCAAGATGCTTCGTAAAATGTAGAATCGGCCATAATTTCAAATTCAAATTACAAAACACATCATGATCTTATGAACTACGAATGCGACATAAACCTCACCAATGGATAGTAAAATGTCACAACGTTCGACAATAGGCCACAAATAACTCCTGGTTATGTAAACTAAACATGTAAAATACATACAATACCAGGTAGTTTGCCTTGCGCTATTTTCTTTACCATCGTACGAATTGAGAGCAATAAAACTCTAGTCAGATGTAGTTCAGGAAACATCCAATTATAAGTTGTTGCCAGTACTATGTGAATTGGTGCCGTAGACAATGTCCCTTTACTCGTGTACTGGGTCAGAGCATCATCTACGTAAAACACTAACATAACAACGACCCATTTGGTCTGGAAGCCCTAATATTGTAACTAGGAAAATGCGCAATACGTATGGGATTCTCAATTCTCTGGTCACAATTTCTAAACGTCTTCAGAAAGAAGTATCAAATGAAGCTCATTTCCAACAAGCGAATATTTTTTGTTTAAAATGGGTACAATGTTGCAGATTTCAGGCTAGTAGTAACAAAGCCTCATTACCCTGTCACACGCAGCCCTGGAGCCCACCGAGCTGTCAGCTGCGGGAGACAACAGGTATCGCATGACGAGGTTATCTTCACATTAGAACCAAGACTGGTAATCTTTTTACGAAACCGTACCTGTATGAAGTAAAATCAAACGACCTTATTGGGTACGGAAAGCTTTCAGGAAATGGCTTTAAAATGATGGCCAAAATCAGTTTAGCGTTGCTAGTAATTAGTCAAAGAACCCAGATAATGTTTAGGCACCGTGAGACATTTTCGTTTACGAGAACACACATTCATATTAGTGGACTTAGAACTCGGGACTAATGCAATTTTCCCGGACAATCAGTGCTGTAATTTAGTTGAAAGCGCAACAAAGTGACAACCTATTTACGTAATTATAACGTGCGAAGTAACGAGTTTTTTTCTCTAGTTTACTTCATTTGCTTCACGATTTATGCAGCACATTAAGAATCACGCCGCGAACTCGCGAGTCGAAAGTTCATTATTAAAAAACAAATCATTTTGCAATCCGCGATTAACCTTCAAAACGCGATTGTATGAATCAGTGATTATTTATTTTAATCAACGTTATTCACGAACGTATTACGTCAGGACACGAAATGGCGAACTTTTAACTAATCGCATAGCATTAACATGTCACAAATGTCATGGTTTTGTGCTTAATACTGTCATGGTCGAGCCTAATCATGATTTTCAGTTCTTTGACATTAATTGATCATCTCATCATCATTTGGTCAAATCAACATGATGTTAATACCACCGGTGAAGGAAGACGGATTTCAGTGCGAATACAAGTACCAGTACCTAATACAGTTACTGTTACTTTCAGATAAAAATAAACTTAGTTTGGTGATGTTACGTAGACTTTAAGAGGAATATTTTTTACTAAAGGTATCGCTATATGTCATCAAAAATCGACAATTCTCTACCTGGCAAAGGCAAGTGACAAAAAATATTTCACCGTCAGATTTTCCACTTATATTTTTTCAGTAGTCGGTAGGTAATTACATAGGAGTTTCAATGTGACTCATGCGCGTAAGGTGTTGTTTACGACTAAGAAGGGCAATCGTCCAAAGTGGTGGTTATATTTAAACATCGGTTTTCTTCGTCGTATTCGTAGATCGGTTGACTCAACTCCGAGGGAGAGTCACTACAAACTTTGTAAAAATTTTCGGTTTCAAATTATACAAAAGATCATCACGTGCTGATCTTGTCACTATTTCTAGCACGGGATCTACAACAGTAAGTATAGTAGTATCTTTTGGTTTTGATATACGGAAAACGGTTTTAAAGTTAGTTGCACCCTAAAATTAGTATGGGGGCTGCCTGATTGATATCGCGAAGACCGTCCTCAAATTCTTATAACGTAGTTAAGGAAAGTTTCAGGCTTCAAATCCCCGGGCTGGCTCTCTGGCATTACTCGCCCGATGAATCAGAGGAAAGCCCGGCTTACGGTGACGTCACTGTCGAGCCAGCTAAGCCAACTTATGTAAGCAAATAAATTTTACGCAACCAGATTAAAATGGATGATCGATTTCAACGATTTGAATCGTCATCACGATACGTTACGTGAGCTATTGTTCGTTTTTGGTCGGGTTCTATGCGTTGAAATAAAAATAAGTAGTCCACGAATGGAGGATTGCTCCTGTCACGTTTTCTAATCTTGAGATGAAAGACACTTCTTAAATTTAAGCCCGAATGTGAATACAGTTGTAAACACTGTGTGGTGTGACTCATTCGATTAAAACACAAAAGTATTCAAAAAACAAAATCCAGCTTTTTTTAAGATAATGCTTGTTTCCTGTATTATTTTTTACATGCAAGGCAAACAAATTGATTGATCCTGTGTTTACTTTACATGCGATTATTTTATTTTATTCAGAAAGCTGACTGCCTTAAAGAAAACATGGACTAAAATTAGTCATTTACAAGCAAATTATAAGCTTGATAAACTTTTGAATACTTATTATTTTATAGATCAGTCCTCGGGAGCGATATGCCAAGGTAGGCAGTAAGACCCTTATGAATACACAGTTTCACACATACGCAGTTGTAAGGTAGCCTATGTAGTTCAGTTCGCGGTGTCTCAACTCAACGTCTGTTCCAAGTATAGATATAAGAGTTAAGTTCAGTATTCCATGAATGGGGGCTAGTTGTGTGGTCAGATACAGAACTGTAACTGTCCGATGTAGCGGGTTGAACGCGCTGGTAACTGGGCGGAATTAGATTAACGACAATGGCGCACGGCCTAATGTAGAGGAGATAAATAATCATCAAGAATATGGAGCAAGAAACATGCTTCATAACCGATGTTTCAAAAAGAATATCAGTCTACATAGATATAGCTGCTCACATGATGGATGTAGGCAGATTATTTTTAAAGTTTCACTATATCAAGCAAGAAAGTACCGACGAACTGCGCAGTTTTTCAACGAAACTCTACAAAGTCAGTTAGTGTTAGCGCTAACTGGCAAAATTCGGGGGCGACGAGCTCGAAACTCCGAATAGAGTTACACCTAATCGAGTTTTTTGATACTGCAGGCATACATTGGATAAATTTTGTATGTGACGGTTGAATTTCAACGGAGCTGAAGGTCAAGATCAAATGTGAAGGACATGTATTATGTACACTACACACGCACACACAACAGTAAAGTTGGAAACTTGGGCGCATATGAACCTAATTTTCCGACTGAAATTATAAATCCATAATTTGCATCCCTGACCATAACATGCGGTGTTTTATAGATTTCACATGATATTGAAGGTGATTTTCTAGGATGAAATAGGCCGTGCTTTGAAAAGATAGAGGCGAGTAATAACTACCTATTTACGACAAGTAATCTGCAGAGTTGATTTTCTACTCCGCTTATGATGAAACGCAATACGTTCGTATCAAAGTTAAATTTATTTCTTAATGAAATAGCTATAATACACTGGCAACAATTTCAGTAGAAAGTAACGAGAAGTCTGATATCGCTTTTGCTTGAGTTAACTTCGAATATATAAATATAATCGTCCTCTAGACGTAAATCAGCATGACCTCCAGTGCGTTTGAACGAAATGGTTTAGTTAAGAGAGGTGCGGGTGGCACGCTCAATATTGATAAGTGCCAGTTGGTTGGCCGCTATTAGGCTTTAACAGGCCCACCCTGATGTTAACAAAATGTTATCCATAATAAAATGCCGAAGCTTTTAGTACTACAGACTGAAAAAACAGGTAAACGGATAACCTGATGGAAAGTGGATATAGGTACATTTGCAACAACGAAGCCAGTTACCACGTTGTCGGCCTCAAAGAAGAAACTGGAACCAGGTGTCTAATACTTATCCAAATAATTAATGTACAATCAATTAATGTCATCATCATCATCATCATCATCATCATCATCATCCACACCCTCACTCGCTTTTTTTGGTGACGTGACGACGGAGACAAGGGAACTAGACTGACAATCTCCTTACATCGGAAAAGCATGGGAAAAGCTCTGTATGTGGGCAATATTCAGGGCACTTCACATTTCCATATAATATAGGCTACCTAGGCAGCGACTCTATTATCACATTTAACACTTATTTCCGGCGTACGCTGATTTGTATCAAGGTTGTATTTATAGGGTTACCTAACTTCTTCTTTGCTGAATTGCTGACGATAACTAGCTCCATGCACCGAAAACAGTTTCAACATATTTTTTGCGTTGCCATTTGTATGCCGTCGTGGTGCGTTAACCACGCTGCCATTCTCATTGAAATCATTCGTTACGATACAATACAATACAGCACTTGTCTCCTTTCACCTCAGCGGATGACCTGGCCTGGCAACAGTCGGCCGAAGCCATTTCCCATGCGCGAGATCTACTTGGGTCATTTATCTAGACGCTTGTCAGTTACAAATGCTTTATGTAGGTATTGTCCTGACCTGTAAGAAGATAACGAGTGCACCACATGTTTGAAAATCGAGTATCTTTTTTCAGCTTGCTCGTGTGAATGAGAAAAGTTCTAGCCCTAAACTCTATTGTAAAATAGTTTCCATACTGTGTTTCATGTTTGGCGACTCGATTTTACGTCCGACATTTATAGAAAGATTGTTTAGATAAACAAAAAGCTTTTGCTGGCTTTCTAAATAAGAGTTTACTAATAAATATGTCGCAACGTATAAACGTCGGCGTCTTCCCTTTGTCTATTTGCTGTGCGATTACATCGGCGAATCAAACGGCAACACGACAAAAGACGATAAATAACCCCGAATGGCAATGCGGCTTACAAATTCGCCAATTTAATAACACTTGCACAAGCAGAAGCGGAATTGCATGACTCTTTGTTTAGGTTAGAAGCAAGCAGTGGAAAGAAGCGGGCGCTAATGCATTTGGTGAAGCCGAGCAACATCTGTTTGGTGCAACCACGGAAGTGTTAGCTTAATTTACTAAATTACAAAACTTTCTCATTCCGTGGGGCGCACACAATGAAGCGTTGGAATCGAAGGGTCCTTCTCAATGAAGTAAATTCAGAAATAACTAAATCGATTGCCTTCAAAGAGGCTATAGGTCTCCATCCAAGCATCACTGCCATCGTAGACACCGTGTTTTTACGTGGGAAAGCCGGCCATTATGCTCCGACCTCGCGCGTCTGAGTCGTGGCTCGACGCTGATTATACCCCGCTTCTATAATTATTGCTCATCCTATTTAAGTACCGTTGTTCGTGGGGAGATATTTTCTATTTGCACATTATCATTGCCACTGCGACTTTCAAGTTGCCGACTTGGAATACTATGCAACGCGAAGAACTCCGAATAATTGAAAGAATTTCTTGGAAGACATGTTTCTTCACTTCAAAATGTCAAAAAACCCTAAACCCGTCACACCGTGTTGCATTCCATTCTACTCGTATCAGCAACCACTGACCACGCTCCGTTCAAGGGGAGCATACCTTACAGTTCGTGGGCTCGTGATTGGCGTGAAACGAAACGTGACCGCCTGACATCCCGGACCGCAAGACCGGCTAGAGATCGAACTAGTAAGAGACATTGGGACTTGGAGCACGAAGTCGCTAGGATCGATGCGTGTGAAGTGAACCGTGCAATCAAAGGGCGCGTCTTTTACAATTTTTACATTGTAATTACAAACATATGGTGATAAGATTACGGCGAACAGGACCACGTTATCGTTTCCATTGCACCAATAACCATAAACGTTCGAACGCACAGATGTTATTCTCACTTGTTGTTGTGTTTGCCTATCTCGTTCTAGTATAATCGACTTGCATTAAATGTTCATTAGTGAGAGAGAACACATGGGAGTTTTGTTACTGCAATTCCTGGAGAATACCATTGCGTTCGCGGTGGGCTTGAACGGAGTGTTGTGAAAGCGTCGAGGCGTCTGATCGCAACAGTGTTGGCAGAGCACATCAAAGTTTGGCAGGCGCTTGCGCACTTTCGAAACGGCCCACATATTTGCAGCGGCCCGACTAAACTTAACCTGCTATCGTGCGGGTGCTGTCAATACAAACCTATTAGTAAGCCGTTAAATTTCAATTTTCCTCATAATATCTAGTAAGTTGTATTGTATCCATGTTCTGAGTTTAGTAGTTATTCAAGCTACTGCAAGCTGCTGACATGTTGTGTCTGTTTAAAATAAATGAAAAATTCAAATGAACTGAGCTGAGACAGCGTTGACTGCTTAGCTCGTCTGTTGCTTATAAAATTCGGAATACCGAGCGACTTTTTGCAACGATTGACGTCAGAAAATATCAAGGTACCTACACATTAACACGTTGAAATTGAATCTTTACATCGTTTGCTCCGAAGATTGAATGATACGCGCGCACCGTGTAATTTGAACGGTATTCGGAGCGATGTGAATCGTGGAAACTGTGGCCGTAAGCGGAATGCTACATTTAGATGGAGAATTGGAGATCCCCCGTCTATGCTGATGGGTGCAAACGATGTGGCACCGTTTCGAAACGTTGATTCGGCAATATCTGAAGCTTCGATCTGAGCTAAGTAATGCTGCTGAGCGCTGACCGTTGCGTCCATTCAAAGGTCCAGTTTGGTTCATGACAACGGAAAATTTTACACAATTTTTAACAGTCGGTAGTCCCTACTAAACACAGATTTAAGTGTTTTTAGATTTAGATCCGTCATAATTCCAGTCCCTCGCTTCCTCAATCCCATTTCTAATCAAGGCGTCATTTTTCGATGAGCCACGCACCGCGGGCAGACGGTGTAATCAGACGGGCGGCGACGGAGCGAGATTGGCTGCCAATCGAGTTAGTCGCGGGAAACCCGCCTCACTGCCGGATGCAACACCCGATGTAAATGGATTCATGGTGTTTATACGTACAAATATATACAATAGTAATAAACCTACTATTGGCACAGATACGATAGGTGCTGACTGTTCACGGCTAACTGAACACAATATTCGTTACAACTTACAGTTACGATATCGATTTTTCAGCCTCGTGTAATATTAACAGCTGCCTGACATTGGAGCATATGTATCAATTGCTCATAACTCATAATCGTTAAGCTGTCAGTCGAAGGGTGGAAAACCTATGTAGGTACTATATGAAAGAAAATGATTTTCGTGCGGGTCTGTAGATTGGGTTAGTCAGTTTGTCTGACGTCAACAATTACAACACCTGTATTAAATCACCTACATATATTTGGTTGACCGTTCCTGCAATGAAGCACTGGGCCTGTGGAAACTATCTAACCGTACAAGCACTACACTAGCTCATCTGTATAGTATAAGATAAAGTTATGTATTAAGGCGCTGAAATGGGAACGGGCAAACATGTTTATTTGTGTCGACACACGCCAAGTTGTAATGTAAAAATAGGTAGGTATATACATAACATTATCTGCCTTGCGCATTTGCTTTTTGGGGTTTTACACATGGCGAGGCGTCAACGCCATATTTTCTGTCATATCCAGAAGTTCTACAGAGAACTCATGACGATGATTACACGAGAATAAGATTGACACATCACGAACTCACGGAACAACACCGATGTAAATTTTAAAAGAACTTGTGTTGTATATTAATTGGTCTCTTTTTTGTCGCGCTTTGAAGTCACACCTCGTTTAATTAGTTTCGTGACAACGTACTAAGGAGCTCGTTAACCTTTGAATATGATCTTTATACGGGCCAATATAAGAACCAAATCGTAGCAAAGGACAGTGCTTAACTGCTTACTGTAATGCAAAACGTTATAACATTTATGAGAAATTCCAGGTAAGTACTAATTTAAAACTTCCTATGTGTTGTCACGTGAAACGAAACTCCTTTTCTGCTAATTGTCATTTAAACCAAGTTATCGCGTTTCGCTGTATTTGATAATGTAATGTTCCATTCCCATAACAGAGTGGCTTTTTATTTTACCACGGGAATAATTCGAAGCTGTATCGTTAATTATCCCTTTACAACGTCGAGCCGGATTTCAAAGGAGGCTTTCAAAGCGATGTTTGTCCAAAATGAAGCTCATTTTTAGGAAATTGCGTGAGCGACGGCATCAGAGCATTTAAATATGAAAACAACCCTCAAACAAAACCGAAAGCAAGTAAAATTTTCAAATGACTTTCACAGGTTTCTGAAGTAATGAAAACTTGGTTGTTTAAACGGCAGTTGTTTGCGTGTTGATTTCGGAACAGTTCTTTTCTTTTGTTGGGGTATAAAAATGCCATTTTTCGCCTTGGGAGGCTGTGAGGAAAGCGTGGATCCACTTTAGGTACTATATTTCTCCGAGGAATCAACTGACGGCAGTCCATTACAGATTAATATTTATGATTACTACATGGCCATGAAGCTGGCCACCCCATTTTTTCTACCCACAAAAGGCATCGCTAAATCGTTAGTTCATCGTTGGTTCACGTTAGTTCACATAGTTAAATCGTTAGGATCACATGACTTCATGGATTTTTTTCAAAATCTTTGTGGGGCGAGCCAGATTCACGATAGCCACCCCATTCAAAAAATGTCCAAATTTTTTTCACTATATAGCTAGATAATCGTTAGTTCACGTAAGTTCACCATAAAATATCGTTAGGACCACATCGCAACATTTTTTTTTTAATTTTTGAAGTGTGGTGGCCGAGTTCACGCTAGCCACCCCACAGTCGCTATCTCAAAATAAAAATTACACGCGGCTTAGGCATCGTTAGTTCACGATAGTTCAGCCATCAGGAAGGTTAGGACCACATTAGATTAGCCAGAAAAAATTAAAACATAAATCTCTGTCAGTAACAAATGTACCGCCATACGAAATGAAACCTTATTGCCACACTTTAAGGTTCACTTTCGTATGGCAACGAATTGCCAAATATTTGTGGGGCTGGCCAGCTTCACGCTAGCCACCCCCATTCAACAAATGTCCAATTTTTTTCACTATATAGCTAGACAATCGTTAGCTCACGTAAGTTCACCATAAAAAATTGTTAGAACCACACCGCAACATTTTATTTTTTATTTTTCTAGTGTGGTGGCCAAGTTCACGCTAGCCACCCCACAGTCCCTATCTCAAAATAAAAATTGCATGCGGTTTAGGCATCGTTAGTTCACGACAGTTCAGCCATCAGGAAGGTTAGGACCACATTAGATTAGCCAGAAAAAATTAAAACATAAATCTGTCAGGAACAAATGTACCGCCATACGAAATGAAACCTTATTGCCACACGTTAAGGTTCGCTTTCGTATGGCAACAGATTGCCAATTCTATCTTCACCAAATTAATACTTGTCAGTGATGGTTTGCTGACAATTACACATATATCTACGTCGTTGACTTTTTTTATTCATAACTGCTCGGTGATTGACCTCCATCTTGGCTGATGGAAAGTGACGGTGAGACCTACGGTGTGGCTTACCGAGTCAGTTATACCTATTCACGCAGGCATGAACCGACAAAGGAAGACGGCAGTTGAATGGAGGTATGTACCTATGTCGCCGTGGTATGGCCGCCTATGAAGCCGTGGTGGCCTAGTGGTTCGACCTACCGCCTCTCATGCAGAGGGTCGGGGGTTCGATTCCGGCTCGCACCTCTAAGTTTTCTTATGTGCGAAATTCAATTTGAATTAACCACTGTGCTTTACGGTGAAGGAAAACATCGTGAGGAAACCTGCACGCATCAGCGAAGTAATTCAAAGATGTGTGTGAAGTCCCCAATCCGCACTGGGCCCGCGTGGGGACTATAGCCCAAACCCTCTCGTGATGAGAGGAGGCCTGTGCCCAGCAGTGGGACGTAAATAGGCTGTAGTAGTAGTAGATGTACCTATGTACAGCATTTAGAGCAGTCAGTATGCGAAAGTAACTCTTTCTGTCTGTCTGTCTGTTACCTCTTCACACTTCAACCGCTGAACCGATTGAAATGAAATTTCGCACGGAGATAGTTGGGGTCCCGGGAAAGGAAATAGGCTACTTTTTATCCCGGAAAAACCCATAGTTCCTGCGGGAACGCGATAACCGAATTCCACGCGGGCAGAGTCGCGAGGGCAAAGTCGCGGGTAGAAGCTAGTTTTATAACAATGAAAAATGCTTTATTTCTGCTTAGATATTATTTTCGTAGGTCTTCAGAAGTAAATGTTGGTATGAACTATTATGACTAAAATCAATAAAATGCAGTTTTTCAATATGTACAATTTATTTTTTAAAACGCAAGTTTAATTCCCGGATTGAGTACTAGTTTTTTTTAAATCTATGAATGTAATTTAACTAGTCACTAAGTCCGGTATTACCCGGGTTTCAGATTGCACCGGTTTTTGCATTCCCTAATATATACCTACTTACATGGAAGTTAGTACATAATAATAATTATTATAAATCCATAATAATATATTAATCCATATCCATATCTAAATATATAAAAGAAGAAACTGACTGACTGACTGACTGACTGACTGACTGACTGATTGACTGACTGACTGACTGACTGACTGACATATCAACGCAGAGCCGAAACTACTGGTCGTAGAGAGCTGAAATTTGGCATGCAGGTTCCTTGGGGAGCGTGGGGGAGCACTAAGAAAGGATTTCCCGAAATTCCCACGGGAACGGGGAAAAAATGGGATTTTTACATTTTAATGTTTAGGCGCGTACGAAGTCGCGGGAAACATCGTAGAGATCTGAAATTTTGCATGCAGGTTCCTTGGGGAGCGTAGGGGAGCACTAAGAAAGGACTTCCCGAAATTCCCACGGGAACGGGAAAAAATGTTTTTTTTTACATTTTAAGGCGCGTACGTAGTCGCGGGGATCATCGTAGAGAGCTGAAATTTGGCATGCAGGTTCCTTGGGGAGCGTAGGGGAGCACTAAGAAAAAACTTCCCGATATTCCCACGGGAACGGGAAAAATGGGATTTTTACATTTTAATATTTAGGCGCGTACGAAGTCGCGGGAAACAGCTATCTATCTATCTAAATATATAAAAGAAGAAACTGACTGACTGACATATCAACGCAGAGCCGAAAATACTGGTCGTAGAGAACTGAAATTTGGCATACAGGTTCCTTGGGGAGCACTAAGAAAGGATTTTCTGAAATTCTCACGGGAACGGGGAAAAAAGGGATTTTTACATTTAAATTTTTAGGCGCGTACGAAGTCGCGGGAAACATCGTAAGGACCTGGAATTTGGCATGCTGGTTCCTTGGGGAGCGTAGGGGAGCACTAAGAAAGGACTTCCCAAAATTCCCACGGGAACGGGAAAAAATGGGATTTTTACATTTTAATGTTTAGGTCGCGGGGATCACCGTAGAGAGCTGAAGTTTGGCATGTAGGTTCCTTGGGGAGCGTAGGGGAGCACTAAGAAAGGATTTCCCGATATTCCCACGGGAACGGAAAAAACGGGATTTTTCATTTTAATATGTCTGCGCATACGAAGTTGCGGGTTAAAGCTAGTTAATATTATAAATGCGAAAGTAACTCTGTCTATCTGTTACCTCTTCACGCTTGAACCGCTGGACCGATTTGGATGGAATTTGGTATGGAGATAGTAGGAGTCCCGGGAAAGGACATAAGCTACTTTTTATCCCGGAAAAACGCATAGTTCCCGCGGGAACGCGATATAAAATTGCCTTTGTCCTTTCCCGGGATTCCAACTATCTCTCTCTATGCCAAATTTCAGAGACAGAGTTAAGTACTTTCGCATTTATAATATTAGTATGGATGTGTTTGTGTATTATCCATACTAATATTATAAATGCGAAAGTAAGTCTGTCTGTCTGTTACCTCTTCACGCTTCAACCGCTGGACCGATTGAGATTAAATTTGACATGCAGATAGCTGGGTTCCCGGGAAAGGACATAGGCTACTTTTTATCCCGGAAAAGTACATAGTTCCCGCGGGAGCGCGATAACCGAATTCCACGCGGGCGAAGTCGCGGGCAGAAGCTAGTTTATTTATATGTATTTATGTACCTACCTATATTTGTTCTCTGTGGAAACTACGGGCCTAACGAAAATGTTCGGGGCTCAATGTTTCCGTTTCCGTAGCCAGCGGAGGCGCGGGCGCGGGGACAGGGTGCGGGAGGGGCTTGCCGCTGTGCGGGGCAAATCTACTCTGCTAGACACTCCCGCGCAGTGTTGCCAGTCCGTGCATTTTAGCGCTCGCCAAAACCGTGCTTTAATTTCCAGAAGAAACAAGCCGTATTTGCGTAAATTGGGTAATTTTAATACCAGGCGCGGTCCCAGACAAAGATTTGGGGGGGGGGGGCATGTTAACATTGAGGGGGGGGGTGTTCCCCACCCCCCCCCCCCCTAGAACCGCCACTGTTAAATACTTGATTGGCTAGCTAACCACTCACTCGTATGATATACTAGCTTCTGCCCGCGACTTCGCCCGCGTGGAATTCGGTTATCGCGTTCCCGCGGGAACTATACGTTTTTCCAGGATAAAAAGTAGCCTATGTGTTATTCTGATCTATAAGCTACATTACTGTAAAGTTTCATTAAAATCCGTTTAGTAGTTTTTGCGTGAAAGAGGAACAAACATCCATCCATACATCCATCCAAACAAACTTTCGCCTTTATAATATTATATATATATATATATATATATATATATATATATATATATATATAGTAAAGGATAAGGATATGACATTGAACAGAGCGGCTCTAGCCCATGTGGCGCCCGTGTGCAACCAGTACCTGGCTTCCTCTAGTAGGAGCGGGGTCAAAATGGAATATTATTAACAATTATAATTTCAAACGGATATTCGGGTGTCGGAAAGCAAAAAGTATTTTATAAAAAAATCACAACTTTGTAGTTATTTTAAAAATATTTCATAAAAAAGTAAAAACTATTATATGAAGAGCAATTCATAAATAGTCGCTTAATTTGACAAACGTCTTAGCCCCCTCACTAATTACCTGCGTCAATACTCAAGTGTCAAAAGTTCATTCTTACAGATTTTAGACTATAATTATTTATTAACTACCTATAGGTATGACACATATCAAGCAACGTCGCGGTACCTAGACATAGACATAGACATTTATTTCCCAATATCAAATTACAGCATATTTTACATGTCAAAATAAGAGAATTTCACATTGAGATCGTCAGAAAGAATACAAAATACAAATATAATTACACTATCTTACAAACAATCAAATAAAAAAGTATTTCGTTGTTCAAAGGTTTTGGTACTTACATACAAGTAAGACCTAAATAAATACCTAAGTATACTAGCAGGAACATATTATAGTACATTACAGACCTAGGGTGGTGAATTCGTAAATGTCCCAGATCGCAGGTTTCTGTGTTAGTTTTACGTCTTGCCTTGGCCAAAAAGTGAGATTTTCTCTCCGCGTAGCGGGCAGAAAATCCCACTTTATGGCCAAGGGTGATGTAATAGTACATTACAGACCTAGGGTGGTGAATTCGTAAATGTCCCAGATCGCAGGTTTCTGTGGCCCGAACCGAAGGTGAGGGCCATAAATATGCGATCTGGGGCTTTACGAATTACCGCCCGTGGTTTGTCAAAAGTTTTACATCTTGCCTTGGCCAAGAAGTGAGATTTTCTCTCCGCGTAGCGGGCAGAAAATCCCACTTTTCTCAAAAATGCTATGTAATGTTGCCATAACATCGCTAAAAAGGATCCAGTAAGTAGGTCATACCGAAGGCTTATTGGAAGTGTCCAGTAAATAGCGAGATTTTGAATTTGGAATCAATAATTGCCCAGTAAGTACGTATGTAATTCCATTACGTATCATGTTATTTGAATTTCGAAGCACATTTTTACATCGCCACCTTAGATTAAGTATCTCCTAGATGCGCTATATAGCGTACCCCGGTAAGGGATAGGCATATAAAATGTGTATGTGTGCGTCAAGTACATGGGGTGGCAGGGTGGGTAAAAAATTACCCCACTCCAATAACTAGCTATCACACGCGACTTTGACTGACGGTTAAGATTTAGAGAAACAATAGTGGTAAATGTAGGTAACTTACCAAATTTCAGCTATCTACATGGCTTTTATATATGTACAGAAGATATTTCCTAGAGTGGCACACGGAAAGACCTGTTATAGACACGTTTCTCCTTAGTGAAGTCGGTAAAAAATGTCTCAGTTGATCATCATTATTTCTCATTACTAGTTACTACTTCGTGTGAAAGCGTTACTAACAAAGTGACTTACACATTCATATTATTATCATGAGTTTATTTATTTTATTTTTGCAGCATAGCTTTTCCCCAGATATTGGGTATCTGGTGGGCACTCTTATATTTCATAGCTGGTATCCCGAACCGTGGCTAAATTAAAAATACAGCTTGACTCATGGTGGCATACATAGTAAGCAACATCGTAATTTGGGCGGATAATATTAAAAACATCGGTATTTTGAAAATGATTCATTTATGTTATTATTCAAAGATAGTTGGTCAATTTAATAGAACATGAGCTAAATATAACTTACGTAACGCTATCATACCGAACAAGATGAGTTTAAATGGCCAAAATGAAATACTTACGCACGAAAGGTTATGTTTTCATAATTTTGCTGGGTACGTCTTTTATACCTGATGGTCGAGCGAATTATAATCGCTATCTTATAGGGGCAAACGTATATTAGTAAGAACAGTGCACTATCATAAAATATCTGTAATATTTCTCTTATATCAAATAATTTTGTTGTTTACACGAAGTCACACTGACATAATGACTACTCTTTTTATTTGCCACAGCTCAGCTGTGGCAAACACAAAAAAGCTGGTACGCCGATAAGGACAAAAAATCTATTACTTCTCTCATCTTTCACATTAAGAAATGTATAAATGCATCCCGCTCGCACGCTGTCAGATTCGACATGCCATCCCCTTGATCGCCACCAACCAATACAAAGGATTAGGTGCTGAGGTCGTATATAAATTTAAAATAGATAAAGGATAAAAATTTATTACCTTGAACGACATTTCACTTGAGAAGAAATGAAATCAAAAAAATCGGGAATCTCAACGAAAAGTGGGATATGATTTAATGTTTTTCTGATTTTAAAAGGTAAACAGTGTTTATTTTCTAAATTTGAACTTTGTCTGCTAAAAGCCTACCTTGGAATTTTGATGATTATAAGTTTTGATGAATGTAAGGCACCTTAACTAGCAATATATTTTAAATTAGTCATCATATTGTGCCCTTTTGGTAGTTAAAATTGCAATTTTCTAGCTTTATCAATAACGATGTTAGAGGGAGGGGGGTAGAAACAGCCTGAATGGCTTCAGAAAAGTATGGTACCTACCGGCTACTTACGGCTGTGCTCTTCTTTGCTCGACTTAGCGGGGGCAATACCGTGCCCCCATATTAGGAAGAAACACTTCACAATGCCCACCTAAGAATACCAGGCGCTCTATTCGAAGTTTTAAAAAGGGGCTCACACGTTGTGGCGTACTTTAAGCAGGATTGAAAGTTCAATTTAGCGGGCAGTGAATATAAACCAAACCCTGAGGCCTGTGTCAAGTAATGAGACGTTAAATTTATCGATTGGCCTATATGAGAATCTACCCTTAAAATATTATAAACTAGCCCTTCTGCCCGCGACTTCGCCCGCGAGGATTCGGTTATCGCGTTCCCGCGGGAACTACCTGGTGGGTGTGTCAAGGCAGTGGGACAGGACTTCCGCATCTGGCTTGCCTTAGCCAGCCATCCAGAGTGGAGTCGTGAGAGCTTGTACTCGAGGGTGGATGTGGAAACATAAGTGACGAGTTGGCCTCGGTTTTCAGTAAATTGTCGAAAGGGCCTGTCTGTACGTGTTGGATTCGGCTCCGCGCACGCCTCCCAAAGGACCGGGACACTTATGTCCCGTGAGTGAGTACATAATAATCCATATCCATCCTAATATTATAAATGTGAAAGTGTGTTTGTTTGTTTGTTTGTCCTTCCTTCACGTCGAAACGACTGGACGGATTTGAATGAAATTTGGTATGAAGATAGTTTGGGACCCTGGGAATAACATACTACTACAGCCTATTTGCGTCCCACTGCTGGGCACAGGCCTGCCCTCATCATGAGAGGGTTTGGGCTAAGTCCCCACGCGGGTCCAGTGCGGATTGGGGACTTCACACACGTCTTTGAAGTACTTCGCAGATGCGTGCAGGTTTCCTCACGATGTTTTCCTTTACCGAAAAGCTAACACTAGCTACGCTAGTGTGACGCTAGCACATGGTAAATTCAAATTGAATTTCGCACGTAAGTAAACTTAGAGGAGCCAGAATCGAACCCCCGATCCTCGGCATGAGAGGCGGTAGGTCGAACCACTAGGCCACCACGGTTCCTATCATATAACATAGGCTACTTTTTATCCCGGGAAAACGCAAAGTTCCCGCGAGAACGCGATATCCGAATTCCACGCGGGCGAAGCCGTGGGCAGAAGCTATTAGTATACTTAACTAGCTTTTTCCCGCAACTTCGTATGCGCAGAAATATTAAAATGAAAAATCCCGTTTTTTCCCGTTCCCGTGGGAATTTCGGGAAATACTTTCTTAGCGGATGCCTACGTTATAACATCTGCCTGCATGCCAAATTTCAGCCCGATCCGTCCAGTGGTTTGGGCTGTGCGTTGATAGATCACTATGTCAGCCCGTCAGTCACCTTTGAGTTTTATATATTTAGATTCTTGCGTGACTTAAAAAAAGGAATTAAAAAATGTCCGGCCTGTCCGGCTTTTGTTTGGCTTTTTATTAGCGTCTCAAGCGAAGCAATGATTTGCCGAAATCTATGGCTACGAGGACGGACGCAAACGAAACTCAATTTTTGTACTCGTCAATTGAAATATGTGTATTAAGATTTCATAGAGAATACTGCAATGTCACTCTTTTCATCGTTAAATAGTCATACTTCCGAAACAACCGAAATAAGTTATTTCGATTCGCTCTAGACGATCGAAATACTTTTTCACGTTTCGGCATGGCCATCTAGATGCACGTCGTGACCAACTAGATTACAGGCCGTACCACGAAGAGCAAAATTCAAACGACATTTATTTTTCTTATATACTCGTACTAATGAGTTAAATTATTAATTTTAATGGACTCGTACAAAAAGTATTGTTCACAATAGTGCCATAATCAAGCTTTTCAATCTCGTACCTTACTTAGGCCACTCAGCAAGCTTCGTGGCCTAAACACGGTACTCGACTGAAAAGCTCTCTATTATGTCACGATTGCGAAAAATACTATTCCAAATCACTTTCTAATGTAGAATTTTACTACGAACTACTGAAATTACGCGGCAGAATATTATTTTGCAATTCCAAGGACTCATTCCGGACGCAAAAGGGATATTGAGAAGCCATGGAACGTCAAAACGTCACTGCTGGGCACAGGCCTCCTCTCGTCACGAGAGGGTTAGGGCTATAGTCCCCACGCGGGCCCAGTGCGGATTGGGGACTTGACACACATCTTTGAATTGCTTCGCAGATGCATGCAGGTTTCCTCACGATGTTTTCCTTCACCGAAAAGTTCAGTGGTAAATTCAAATTGAATTTCGCACATAAGTAAACTTAGAGGTGCGAGCCGGAATCGAACCCCCGACCCTCTGCATGAGAGGCGGTACGTCGAACCACTAGGCCACCACGGCTTTTACTAACTAGGTCACCACGGCTTTTTTTATTTTTTATTGTTGATATCTATCTTTTCAAAGTATTCATAATGAGCATGTGTACACTGTTCCTTGCGTTTAAAACACTTGGAAAATATCTCTGTCCACTCTTTTCCAAATACCTCGGAAATGAAGATATTCCAGGCAGCTAGTGCATCTTCCTTGCACTCAGATCTCTTTCCTTAATTTTTTTCTTTAATTTTGGGGAACAAGGTTTCATTTCGTATGGCGGTACATTTGTTCCTGACAGAGATTTATGTTTTAATTTTTTCTGGCTAATCTAATGTGGTCCTAACCTTCCTGATGGCTGAACTGTCGTGAACTAACGATGCCTAAACCGCATGCAATTTTTATTTTGAGATAGGGACTGTGGGGTGGCTAGCGTGAACTTGGCCACCACACTAGAAAAATAAAAAATAAAATGTTGCGGTGTGGTTCTAACAATTTTTTATGGTGAACTTACGTGAGCTAACGATTGTCTAGCTATATAGTGAAAAAAATTGGACATTTGTTGAATGGGGGTGGCTAGCGTGAAGCTGGCCAGCCCCACAAATATTTGGCAATTCGTTGCCATACGAAAGTGAACCTTAAAGTGTGGCAATAAGGTTTCATTTCGTATGGCGGTACATTTGTTACTGACAGAGATTTATGTTTTAATTTTTTCTGGCTAATCTAATGTGGTCCTAACCTTCCTGATGGCTGAACTATCGTGAACTAACGATGCCTAAGCCGCGTGTAATTTTTATTTTGAGATAGCGACTGTGGGGTGGCTAGCGTGAACTCGGCCACCACACTTCAAAAATTAAAAAAAAAATGTTGCGATGTGGTCCTAACGATATTTTATGGTGAACTTACGTGAACTAACGATTATCTAGCTATATAGTGAAAAAAATTTGGACATTTTTTGAATGGGGTGGCTATCGTGAATCTGGCTCGCCCCACAAAGATTTTGAAAAAAATCCATGAAGTCATGTGATCCTAACGATTTAACTATGTGAACTAACGTGAACCAACGATGAACTAACGATTTAGCTATGCCTTTTGTGGGTAGAAAAAATGGGGTGGTCAGCTTCATGGCCATGATTACTACAATCATTCGTTACGAATGATTTTAGAATGAAAACTACATTCAATGTAGCTAATAAAGCAACCTAAGATGTAAAAGCTAGTATTGTTATATTATTTCATTGCAATTCTGAAGTGCGAGCGCGTGACTTTTCCCATTTGATTGGAAGATTGTGTAGACTATATGTGAACGTGGCTCAGATATATCCACTACAAGCTTCTGCCTGAAGGAACTATGCGTTTTTCCGGGATAAAGTAGCCTTTGACCTTTCCCGGACTTCAACTATCTCCATAACTAACAAATTTCAGACAGCGTTACTTTCGCATCACTACATAGTATAAAACAAAGTCGCTTTCTCTGTCCCTATATCCCTATGTATGCTTAAATCTTTAAAACTAGGCAACGGATTTTGATGCGGTTTTTTTAATAGATAGAGTGTTTCAAGAGGAAGGTTTTCGTATATAATTTGTTATAGTTTAACGCTCAATTCCCGCGGGAACGCTACAGCCGAATTCCACGCGGACGAAGTCGCGGGCAGAAGCTAGTTTATAATATTAGTAAGGATATCTTTCGTTTTAATACAGATGATGTGCGCTGGGTTTGTTTATCGGTAGGAACCTTCCTCGGCCTGTAGCTATCAAGGTCTGAAGTGTTTTAGACAGTTGTATATAAATGTATTAGGTAGAGATATGCCGTAGAGTAGAAAGACCATAATACTAACAAGTGACCCCGGCGGTCGATAACGTATCGTGTCGTGGCCTTATGTCGACGCCACACCGAGAAACGACCTTTATAAAACCTCTCCGGTTGTGTATGCGTTTTTTAGGGTTCCGAAGTCCACAAGGAACCCTTATAGTTTCGCCATGTCCGTCCGTCCGTCCGTCTGTCCGCACGGAGATGCTTAGTTCTAGAAAGCTGTAATTTGGCATGAATATACATATTAGTTACGCTGACAAAGTGGTACAATAACATGTTGAAAAATATTTTTTTATAGGGTACCTCCCCTACTCGTAAAGTGGGGATGTAATATTTTTTTGTTGCGTACCCCATGGTGCGGCAAATCGTTGAATAGGTCTTAAAAAATATTGTGGGTTTGTTAAAACTATTTTTTGATTAAGTGATGCGTTTGTGAAATATTAAGCTTTAAAGTGCTATTTTTTGTTAGAGTCACGTGTCCCCCCCCCCCTGCCAGCTAAATGGTGGTATTTGATGGCTGAAAAAAATCATGGTTGTGGCATTTATAACGTTGTTGAAAGGAAAACTATCACAGCTAAGTAGGCTGTACAAACTTACGAGTAATAGTCGACAAACTTATGAAATGATTAAAATAACAATGATTTTTCTCGAGCGGCAGGGGCGTCGGGCGGGCACGTCATACCACAGGCTAGCTAGATGCTAATAAGCCTTAGAAAGGTACTGTGGGCATCGTCAACTTCGGAACCCTATACTTTGCGCGTGGCCCGACACGCACTTGGCCGGTTTTTTATTATAAAATGCATCAAAGTTTAGAGTGACAACAACCTTACGCAACATGGACACGCGAAGCGGGTTCCTATTACTAAGAGTTAAATATGTCAATGCATACTAATATTATGCATTGACATATTTAACTCTCGCAGTTCTCAGTTAAACATGCAACTACTGAGTATTCAAGTCTATGTGTATTGTGTGTAGTAAGAACAACAAATGAATAACAAAATTATCATTTCTAAATAAACAAATAATTATTTACACGCGGTAATTTTCGTAAATTATCATACCGTTTTAAGTAGGTATGTACTTTGAAACTTTGAAATAACGACGCAGTTTTCAATGAATAAATAGTAGATATAGGTAACTACATGAAGATGACGATAACATGAAATACACAATGCTTATCTTATGTTAACTTATTTACTGGTAATAACTTCAATAATGTATCAATAACCATCTTCTATAATACACTTTAGTCGTTGCTATGTGTAGTTAATAATTTAGAGAGAGCTTTCTAATGTATACGTACGTGTACCCAAAGGCATGTTATATTTTTTAAGACAACGTAAAAAGCTCCTTACTTTATCCATTTTATTATAAGTTATCTTTTGAAGTGCCACTTATGCTCAAGAAGCTTCTGTATATGAACAAAGTAAAAGATAAGTAACGTGACCTTTAATATTATTATTACTCGTTACAATATAATTCATGACAAAAGAAAGCACTTTAAGATTCAAGCAAGGTAATGGAAAATGATAGAAATTCAATATTAAATGAGGATGGAATGGAACGGAGTAACCAATTTCCTGAAATGCTAAGCAGCAATCCACATACTCGGTTGGAGACTCAAATGTTTTTACGGACAGTGGTGAGACCAAAAAGAAACTCGCTGTTGCCCCAAAAAAAAAACAGCAGATTTTCGGGAAAATAACCAACCATTTTACTATGGCTTTTCAATTAAAACACAAAAACAGGGTGTGTCGTTGCACACGTTCAATCTTGTAATTCAAACAAAATAATCCTGTATAATTATTTATTTATACAAACGATCTCAGAAACGGCTCTAACTTGCAATTTGCAATATTACTTGCTAAACTTGCAATATAGGGGCAAATTTCCTGGAGCGAAAAAACGGTCTAGCTAGGTATCATATATAGGAAACTTACTTTTAGCTATTTTCACCCGAGAGATTGAGCTTGATTGCCCAGGTAGGTACTAGTAATAAATGAACGAACTGACATGGTTTGGTCCTACCATTTCCAATCGTTGCCTCACTGGAGAGAAATTTAATGAAGGTCTTTACAGGGAGGTAAAACAACAAATGCCACACGCGATTGCGATTCTGAAACGAACCAGAAAAGAAAACACAAGTTCACTTCGTCCTTAGCAAGTTTTTGGAACTTTGTTTGGCAATGATTGATTCTAGCATGTGCAAGAGAAACCGGAAAACAATTGGTGCTTAATAAGCTTCGCTAGATCATAATTGGATTAATGATATCGTTTTGGTACTCCGAAAGCGAGCGTGTGCCACTGTGATAAGCCATATTAGTGACACGGTTCAATACGCGTCGTTCCACTCCGCTGGGCGCGCTCCCGTTCAAAGAATACATGAACTCCATATTGTAAATGTCAGACATGCCAGAAATGCCTCCACGAGTTCCACGTGCCGGGTAAGTCAGAGGTGTAACTCTATTGCAATTGATTACGGTTTACGTAATAACAACAATGTAGATAAGAGCTCTGATAACAACTAGATTAGCAGGACGAATTTTTGTTTTTATAGGTATGTTATATGGTATAGTCGAAAGCGAATTTTCGAGTTAATTGCACGATTTTTCAACAGTTTTTAGGATTCCGAACCTCAAGAGGTAAAAACGGAACCCTTATAGGATCACTCGTGTGTCTGTCCGTCCGTCTGTCAGTCGATTTTCTCCGAAACTAGTGTAAAATAAGTTTGTGGGCCAAAAACGGACGTGTAACGAAAATAAATAAATTTTAAACATAGACTATTTTTGGGGGCTAAATTTGAAAAAATATTAATGAAGTTTTTCAAACTATATCGTGTGACATATCAAATGAAAGTACTTCTTATGAGGTTCTCAAATATATATTTTTTATTTCTTTTTTGGTCAATACTTTTAGAGTTATTTAAGAAAATAGGCGACAAATTACCATTTTTCTTTTACAATGTATCTAATGGGCTTCTGTTTCCGAGTTTTGGACATTGTGTCAACATTGCGTCACGTACGGACAATACGATTTGTTACAAGACCACCACCGCCGGCATTTTCCAGGTGACCTGCCCCCACGTCATTAGACAAATGTCTGGTCTGATTAATTAGTGACCTCAAACAAACTCCAAGTTGGTCAACCAGTTGGGCAATGCAGAATGTTTCACAAGAGTGATCATATACGAGTAGCTACTACGAACGTGAATTTTGATAGCTTTTTAGGTTATGAGAATTACGTACAACACCTATGCCTGTGCCTTCCAATACGTATACTCGCTAGAAGTGTAACAAGATTGACGCAAGCTGTTATCGCACCTAACTAAACGTAAATAACTCCAGCAATGCGTAGGCGATGAGTTGAGTAATACAAACAAAATGATGTGAAAAGGAAACGGACACGTTACACTCAACAAAAGGAAGACAGGACTCGATGATGTTGATACTCGAGTATTTAAAGAGCGAGGGAGCGGCCTACTCGTATGTATCATCCGATGGCACCGTTGTGCCATCTCGTTAGATTTGACTATTTATCAGGTCACTGTTAAAACGAAATGTAATGGCCCAGTGAAACGATCAATTCGTCAATTAATCAACGCAAGGATCTTGTTTACTTCTATGTCACTAAGCTACCTCTACTAGCTAGCTACTACTAACTAGGGGACTTCGCCAATGACGAAGGTCATATTTCTATGGCTTTGTTTTGGCCCTTTTGGGCGTTACTTATTAATTTAAATACGAGCTTGCTTATGTATTCCCGACAAAATTAACTTTACAAACAACTGAGTAAGAGGTATTGTTTGTGCTTGATTCCTCTGTACAAACTTCCAGGAACTAACATGCTTGGGATTCGTGAAAGTTTTGTGACGAAACACGAGGACACACGTCCTCTTTGAAGAGAAGTATGAAGCTTGAATGAGTTACAGCGCATATCTCACTAGGTTTGCTTTTTGTTTACGGTCACATGAAATCCCTTGTAAAGTCTCTGCAAACCACGAATGCCTCTGCTTGGTTAGGTTGGACGAGTATATGTACGGTGCGACAGTGTGCGTCTGTCCGCTCCGCGCCAGGCACGCACACTGTCACACCATACAGTCACATGTACCACCATGCCACCTTCAGAGCTAGAATCGCTTGTATGAGTCTCTAGCTCATTTTTTAAATGGTCCGCGCTAATACATCGACTGTACCTTCTGTACAAATGTATATGTACATATCTAACCACAACCAAACGCAAGAGGCAGTCGTGATTAGCAAGAACTGTAGTGTTGTATGAAGTTTCTCGAAGACTCGTTTTCGAACAACGCGTTCACCGAATGGATCTTATTGAACAATCACTTGGAACAATTTGCTAGAATATAATAATAAAGAGGAAGGCCAAGAGGCATTATGTAAAGTTTTCTTGCTAACTGGCGCTTTCAAAGAGCAAAGTTTAAAGATACAAAACGGTATATCAAGAGGGGAAGATAGTCGTTAGTGTAAAAGTCCGTGTGTAGCGTTCACGGTCCATAAATAAGGCACTTTTCCTGTGAAACTGATATTTGTAGAGGTTGTTCATACAAGTTTCAGACCGGAGTTCGTGATATTCGTAGATTTAATATTTACGGTGGTTTGGACAAAACAAACAATTCCGTTGTATGGGCGCCTTTTTTGGCTATGCCGTCTTTCCGTCGCCAAGTCGAGGGATTCTGACATGTACTTATGCGTATTTATGTCCTAGACAAGGGTCGTAGTTATCACTAGAACAATACGTACATGAATAACATCCAAGTAAGAATAATCAAGTGCTTTCATTGTTTCGCCGACCTTTGTACGCAAATAGCATTTAATTGGAATTCTATTCAACGAGATATAAAGTCTATAAAGAATGGATATTATCTTCAATGAAAGGAAGTTTGTGTCGTAACGTAATAAATGAGCAAACGGAAACTGTAGTTAGCTTAGCGTACGAAGAAGACAGATATTAATTTAAACAAACTGATGAAGACAGAGAAGCATAAAATAGCAAATGAAAACTTGGGAACTTTTAGATTTAGGTACTCGTATAAAAAACAAGACAGTGCATAATAACGGTAACCTAATCAATCTCACAGTGGTATATGTGCTGCAGTAAAATAGATAACGGTTCACGTGTATAAAACCCATACAATGGCCTCTAAGGATGTGAGAATAGCAACATAGCGATTGTTTATGAAATAAAACGTGTTGAACAAAAGTGTGAGAGTTACAGAGTTGATTAAACTTGAAGCTAAACTAAAGACGTTTTCGTAATTAAATACAGTAGGTACATATTTTTAGCTAAGTTTTCAGCGTAACTCATCTTGTCATTTCATCATCGTCAAATTCTAAATAGATATCTACTTTCTACTTGTAATGATAACTGTATATTTTATGAAAACCATCTATGCCAATTAAATTCCCATTTTCTGGGAACTTAGAAGGCGCGCGGCGAAGCCTTACGCCGTTGACGCAGTTGACATTGCTTAATAATCAGCGCCTTCTAAGTTGATTCGGACAAAACCTAAATAATCGAGTTCTCATAGACATGCTTACAGTAGCTAAACTAATTAAAAACACCTCTTATTTTATCCATAAGAACGTTAACAATGGCTAGGCATGTTGGGAAACTGTTCAGTAATGCACGTGGGAAGTTTCTGAAGGGTTACATAAAGCCCTTTTATTGTACCCATATGCAGAAACAATTTGAGACTAAACGTGCAGCAAGCGGCTACAAAAACATAATCCCATAAGAACAGGTCTAATGTCCTGTATCATTGTTCAATATATTCAATGCAATAATGATGCTCAAACTACATTGTATCCCGGAAAAGAAGACAGGGATATTACTATTAGAAAGGCAAGAGGAAGTAAGCGTAAGAAAGAAAATATCTATTCAATTGAACCCAGCTTAGCGGCATACCAGGCGGACATTACTGTATCAAATTCCATCAGCGGCGTATACAAAAGTTTCATCTCCGTTGAAAGTAATTTCCCTTCGGCAAATGTAAGAGAAAGGTAAACTTAAGTAAATTTCAGACAGATCCAGTAACCGTCGAAGCAAAAATCACTTTGTCCTTTTTAAATGTTGAAAGAATACTGTGCTACCACTGAATAAGTTAGTCTTGGTGCTATGGATATGCTTGGTGGTTAGGAAGCGGACCGACTGACGGAAATTTACCTTTCATATAAATCCCAGACTGTTTCAATTTACGCGATGAACGTTCTTCATACCTGGAAAGAATAAAAATAGAAATTAATAAAAGATCGACTTGGAAATACAATTCTGGTAATATTATCTCGTTTGCAATATCCTGTTGTATTCTTTGAAAAGGAAAAGCTTTGGTAGTGTTTACATTTTTGTAATAACTTGAGCAATTTGAAGCAATCAGTACCAAATATGGAAGCCGTGGTGGCCTAGTGGTTCGACCTACCGCCTCTCATGCAGAGGGTCGGGGGTTCGATTCCAGCTCGCACCTCTAAGTTTACTTATGTGCGAAATTCAATTTGAATTAACCACTGAGCTTTTCAGTTAAGGAAAACATCGTGAGGAAACCTGCACGCATCTGCGAAGTAATTCAAAGATATGTGTGAAGTCCCCAATCCGCACTGGGCCCGCGTGGGGACTATACCCCAAACCCTCTCGTAATGATAGGAGGCCTGTGCCCAGCAGGGGGACGCAAATAGGCTGTAGTAGTAATACCAAATAACAAGATAATTCATTTTAGCTAGAAGCAAACGCTACCTACATTCGTTCCTTGTATAGAGGGCGTCAGACAATAGAGAAATTCATTTTGTTAGATATCGAACCCAGTCACTTCCGTTGAAAGTGCTATATTAGGCAGATACTAGATCTAATTAAACAATCGGACAGAGATGGGCGGTGGGACGGAATGTATACACAAAGATTAATGCCTTGTCTTTACAATAACTATGTCACAATGGACAAGCATAGTAGTAATATTATAACATGATAATGGAAACAACGTTCTTTCATGGACATTTATCCGTTATTATGAAATTGCCATTTTAATGACTCAAAATTCAAACTGATACCTAAAATGAAGATAAGCTCTTGACTTACTTGATCTTGCTGACAAAGTTCCAGTTACACGAACAATTATTAGCTACATTCCTGTCCGGAAACATCCGTTAATACATTTAATAGTGTTCGTATGATAACCTTGTTTAGATTCATTCGTTAGAGCATAGATATAGTTGCCAGCCTTGTTGTAGTTGACTTGTAAATGTTGCTCGTTTAAAAGGCTCTTAAAGTACCGTCAGTCATTGAATGCGTTTTTCTCGAGTTTCAATAATAAAGTCATTACAATACAATACGTAGATTGAGATCATCGCAACATGGAGCTTTCGCAAATAATGTAATTTAATAAATTATTGCTAATGTCAACAGGAGTATATAAAGTTACATCGGATGCGCTAGCCGTGATGTGTTGTGGTACTGTGGTGCTTGATTGAGTCACCGTTCGTATTACCCCCGTGTCCGCGTTAGTTATAAGCCTCCAATAATTAATCGACGAGCGACAGTAATACACTGTATTACCGTTAACTAGATTAATGGGCGCTCCCTTCTCCGGTGATCTGGGCTTACATAACAGTGGGCTCGTCTGAAACGTGAAAGGTTATCATTAACTCACCCAAAGCCCAGTCATGTCTCAAAGGTCGTATATCTATTATTACTCCAAGAGTTTTCTTTGAGATCACCTTTCCTTTAGAGCCTTTTCGCGAAAGCCATTTTCTATTAAGACCGTATTGACTTGTACTACATAATAGAATAGAGCTCTCAGTTATTTTAAAAAATACACTGAAAAAAATGATTTGTTGTTTTTACCAGAAAAGCAAGGGTTGGCTGAATTATAAGGAAAACTTGATAAAAATAACAAGACATCGCTTTTGAATTTACAAACCGAAAAAGGTTGACATCGAAATTATGACTTTACCAGAGTTATGATTAAAACTACTAAAGTGTATTGTACATTTTACTAAACAAATTTCAATTATTTTGTTTGGTTAATTTTATTATAATTATATGTTAGTTTTACAACAGAGAACAGTGCATTTTAACAGAGCAGTTGATTGTAAGTACTATTCTTGTTTGATAAAAAAGTTTCCAGTGCCTTCGCATGGTGGCGCAGCAATCGCTACCTCAGTTATGGTAAACGTGACTTAAGAGTATTGTAAATTTTACTAAACAAATGACAACTATTTGGTTTGGTTGATTTTACCATATTGGTATGTTAGTTGTAACAGTGTTTTTTAACAGAGCAGTTGATTGTAAGTACTATTCTTGTTTGATAAAAAAGTTTCCAGTTCCTCCGCATGGTGGCGCTACGATCGCTATCAGACTTACGGTTAAAACGACTAAAGAGTATTGTAAATTCTACTAAACAAATCTCAACAATTTAGTTTAGTTGATTTCATCATATTACTATGTTACTTTTACATCAAATTAAGATTGTTTTTACCAGAGCAGATTGTTTTTTAATACTATACTGGTTTGGTAAAAATGTTCCGGTTGTTGCCGTGGGGTGGCGCAGCAATCGCTACCTCAGTTATGGTTAACGGGACTAAAGAGTATTGTAAATTTTACTAAACAAATGACAACTTTTTGGTTTGATTGATTTAACAATATTGATATGTTAGTTTTACAACAGATAACAGTGCATTTTAACAGAGCAGTTGATTGTAAGTACTATTCTTGTTTGATAAAAAAGTGTCTAGTGCCTCCGCATGGTGGCGCTTCAATCGCTACCAGACTTACGGTTAAAACGACTAAAGAGTATTGTAAATTCTACTAATCAAATCTCGACAGTTTAGTTTAGTTGATTTCATCATATTACTTTGTTACTTTTACATCAAATCACAGATTTTTTTAAACAGAGCAGATTGTTTTTAATACTACACTGGTTTGGTAGAAAAGTTCCGGCTGTTGCCGTGGGGTGGCGCAGGAATCGCTACCTCAGTTATGGTAAACGTGACTTAAGAGTATTGTAAATTTTACTAAACAAATGACAACTATTTAGTTTGGTTGATTTTACCATATTGGTATGTTAGTTGTAACAGTGTTTTTTAACAGAGCAGTTGATTGTAAGTACTATTCTTGTTTGATAAAAAAGTATCCAGTTCCTCCGCATGGTGGCGCTACAATCGCTATCAGACTTACGGTTAAAACGACTAAAGAGTATTGTAAATTCTACTAAACAAATCTCAACAATTTAGTTTAGTTGATTTCATCATATTACTATGTTACTTTTACATCAAATTACAGTTTTTTTTTACCAGAGCAGATTGTTTTTTAATACTATACTGGTTTGGTAAAAAAGTTCCGGTTGTTGCCGTGGGGTGGCGCAGCAATCGCTACCTCAGTTATGGTTAACGGGACTAAAGAGTATTGTAAATTTTACTAAACAAATGACAACTATTTGGTTTGATTGATTTAACAATATTGATGTGTTAGTTTTACAACAGATAACAGTGCATTTTAACAGAGCAGTTGATTGTAAGTACTATTCTTGTTTGATAAAAAAGTGTCTAGTGCCTCCGCATGGTGGCGCTACAATCGCTACCAGACTTACGGTTAAAACGACTAAAGAATAATGTAAATTCTACTAAACACATATCAACAATTTAGTTTAGTTGATTTCATCATATTACTATGTTACTTTTACATCAAATTACAGATTTTTTTTACCAGAGCAGATTGTTTTTTAATACTATACTGGTTTGGTAAAAAAGTTCCGGTTGTTGCCGTGGGGTGGCGCAGCAATCGCTACCTCAGTTATGGTTAACGGGACTAAAGAGTATTGTAAATTTTACTAAACAAATGACAACTATTTGGTTTGATTGATTTAACAATATTGATATGTTAGTTTTACAACAGATAACAGTGCATTTTAACAGAGCAGTTGATTGTAAGTACTATTCTTGTTTGATAAAAAAGTGTCTAGTGCCTCCGCATGGTGGCGCTACAATCGCTACCAGACTTACGGTTAAAACGACTAAAGAATAATGTAAATTCTACTAAACAAATATTAACAATTTAGTTTAGTTGATTTCATCATATTACTATGTTACTTCTACATCAAATTACAGTTTTTTTTACGAGACTAGATTGTTTTTTTAATACTATACTCGTTTGGTAAAAAAATTCCGGCTGTTGCCGTGGCGTGGCGCAGCAATCGCAACCTAAGTTATGGTTAACGGGACTAAAGAGTATTGTAAATTTTACGAAAAAAATGATAACTATTTGGTTTGATTGATTTAAAAATATTGATATGTTAGTTTTACAACAGGTAACAGTGATTTTTAACAGAGAAATTGATTGTAAGTACTATACTTGTTTGATAAAAAAGTGTTTAGTGCCTTTGCATGGTGGCCCTACCATCGCTACCAGACGTATGGTTAAAACTACTAAAGAGTATTGTAAATTCTACTAATCAAATCTCGACAATTGAGATCAGTTGATTTCATCATATTAAAGAATCGTATCAAACATTCAATGATTTTTCCCGCGTCTATTGTGTATAGTATTCAGGATTGTTCTCCGTTCGTTAATCATTATCAAAACTTCCTCATTACCGATGCTCATTTCCTTTCCATCCTACTTATGCCTTTCATTCTCATCCAGCACCACATTTCAAAAGCTTGGAAGCTTTTGAAATGTGGTGGGTTTTGTCCAGTCTTGCCCTATCCATCTGTGCCAGCGTCCACGTTTCCAATCCAGCATTACTCCAAATGTACCTACATTTTAATCAGATGTTTCTTGCTTTGGCGTGACAATAGCTGCGTGATTTTAACAGTTAGGTGTTTTTGTGTTTAAAAGCTGTTTTTGCCATTTTTTTATTCGTATGACAATATCAAGCTTACACCTGGAGTCCTGGAGCTAAAAAATATTTTTCTCAGATATGAGTCCTAGCTAGATCGATTTGTCACCCCCGAAAACCCCTATATACCCACCAAACTTTATCGATATCGTTAGAGCCGTTTTCGAAAACGTGATTACAGATCAAATATAAATTTTTACAAATATTGCTCATTTTATAGTATAAAATCCATATTTAATATTATAAATGCGAAAGTAACTCTGTCTGTCTGTCTGTTACCTCTTCACGCTTCAACCGCTGGACCGATTGAGATGAAATTTGGCATGGAGATAGTTGGGGTCCCGGGAATGGACATAGGCTACTTTTTAGAACGGAAAAACGCATAGTTCCTGCGGGAACGCGATAACCGAATTCCACGCGGGCGAAGTCGCGGGCAAAAGCTAGTAATAATATAAAACCTGGACGACCGAGCTTTGCTCGGGTGAAAATAGCTAAAACCGAGTTTTCCCAGATATGATCGTCGACGTCGCGTCGTCGATATGATTGTCGCTCCCGAAAACCCCTATCGTATCCTATCGTATAGTTATATTCCAAATTTCGTCCAAATCGTTAGAGCCGTTTCTGAGATCGCTTATATAAATCTATCTACACATCCAGGGTCCAGTCTGTACATGGAAGATATTCGAAAAAAAGTTGGCTGGGAATACTTACTTAGTATCGATAACAGAACACATTCCAACAGTTTCTAGAATTTTTGTTTGTTTTTCTGTTTGTCTGTTTATTTGACCGCGCATCACGTGAAAACTACTGGACCGATTTTGATGAAATTTGGTATGAAGATAGTTGGAGTCCCGAGAAAGGACATAGGCTACTTTTTATCCCGGAAAACGCATAGTTCCCACGGGAACGCGATTACCGAATTCCATTCGGGCGAAGTCGCGGGCAGAAGCTAGTAAATAAATAATTAAGAATTTTATTACACAAGGTTAGCGCGTTTAAAGTATTTAAAGATATATAGGATAGGATAAACCCACCACCACCATCACCACAACAGTATATTTAATGGTCCACTGCTAGGGCACAGGCTTCCTCTCATCACGAGAGGGTTTCGGCTATAGTCCCCACGCAGGATAAACCTCTTTCTATTGATGTTTCATTCGTTTTCGAAAAAAGTATGGTACCTATGGCCGTACCTATTTCTTGCCCGACTTGCATTGGACACTTCATCATCATCATCATCATCAGACAGCCAAACATTGTTTGAATCCCAAATTATTATTATTTTTCTTTGGTTATAGGTACAAACAGTTAAAATACCATACAAGGTTTTAATTTCTCTTAGAAGTAGGTAGGTACCTTGGTATTTCGATGATCATCAGTCAGTCAGTGAAGAATTTAGTGAAACTTCGAGTTGAAATATTTCATGAACTAAATAAGGAACCTACCTAGGTACCTAATAAATAATAGCTGTTCGCGTCCGTGCCGACGCGCACGCGCCGCGCCGACAACGCGCCCGCCGTGCGCGCGCCTGCGCTGCTCAACGAGCTGAAAGCTGATAGGTACCTATTTGCCGATAGTTGGCCAGTTATAATATCGAAAATTACCATATTTTGAACCCATTTTTTGATTAAGTGATGCGTTTTTGAAATACCTATTAAGCTTTAAAGTGCTATTTTTTGTTAGCCCCTGCCAGCTAAATGGTGGTATTTGGATGGCTGAAAAAAATCACGGTTGTGGCATATATAACGTAGTTGAACGGAAAACTTGGTATCACAGCTAAGTAGGCTGTACAAACTTACGAGTCATAGTCGACCAACTTATGAAATGATTAAAAAACCAATGATTTTTCTCGAGCGGCAGGGGCGTCGGGCGGGCACGTCATACCACAGGCTAGCTAGATGCTAATAAGTCTTAGAAAGGTACTTTGGGCATCGTCAACTTCGGAACCCTATACTTTGCGCGTGGCCCGACACGCACTTGGCCGGTTTTTGTTGGCTATATTTGTATAGTCATCCGACATCCTACCTCCGTATCCATACCTAGTTTCATGTCGATCGATTACTATTTACCGTTGAAAACTTCCCTCCCGTAGACGAACCTGGCTGGATCACCAGAGTTTTACGACCAGATTATTGTACATATTGTCATCGGAGTTACATAAATACCTATGTAGGTATGCCAAATTTCCAGTCAAGCCGACTACCTACTGGAAGTAGGTCAAATTTAACTCGCGAGATTCGACCTGAACCACAGAATATTTCATTCTGAACATAGGTACCTACATACAAACAATCAAACCCACAATAGGTATATTCAAGTTAATAAAAGGCTTGTAAAAAACCCACTGCCGTCGCGTTGTTACTTTACTACCTATGTGTAATATGCAGGTAGGTATGTACCTACTTACACTCAAATTCATACAGTAAATAGGTAGGTAGCCATTTAAATTGTTACGCTTGTTTTACTAATTTTCTATGACCATCAAGACCTCAAAAAGACTTCATAGGTACAGGCACTGTAGACTCGCTACTTACTCGTAGGTACTTTCAGCAGGTAATAAATAATCGACTTTAAACGCCTAAACTCGAATAGGTACCTAGGTATTTCAGCACTTTCTATGAGGGAGTTTCACTGGCAATCTTCTAGCTCCATCTTCCGACCCTCGCCTGAATAGGTACCTATCAGTTATGACGAGAGAAGGTAGGTACATACTTGTCAAGACAAATTAATCAAGCCCAAACTCGACTCGCAATCTCGGCTCAGAAATCCGCGGCGTTGTAATTTTAACCTTTTTTCTTTAGCTATATACTCGTAGCAAACAATATAGGTGTACATTGATAAATAATGGACGTAGTTATGCAAAAATGGTCAAACCCACTACTAACCCGAAATTGAGATAAGACCACTAATGTACCTACCCTTTCTTGACGTACCTATTACATCATATCACCACAAAGATTACGCATGTATTCAAGTCTATTTTCCAAAGACATTTGACGTTTTGGAGACCTTAATGTTGCGTGTAAGTGCTAAATAAGAAAGTTTATTAAAAGGTATTACATATATTATCCCATATTTTTACTCATAAGTCGTGTGCTAAATTGGCAACACTGCACCTGATAGGACTCAAGCGCCTCTAGCGGCAAATTCACTCGCCGCGGTGCCCTCATATTTCGATCGGGTATTGTCGAATTTCCGAGATTTCCCGATTATTATTTATTTCAAACGTTCCAACACAATTTTATCTAAATATAGCTACCTTTTTGATATAAATAAGTATTCAACATTCACAAAAGACAAATATATTCTTACGCCTTTAAACTATTGGAAGTATTTTTTGTATTAGCTACAGCAAGAAAGTGTACCATAGATATGCAAATTAGTAGTTTATGTTATAATAAAGGTCCTTAATAAAACACGAGTGGCGTTTTATGAAACGAGCCGCCAGGCGATTTTCTTAATAATATCCCACGAGTGTTTTAAGGCCTAATTATGTAGGTACAGTTGCATACACAACTTTATCCACACTCATTTTATAAATCATCTAAGTTGCTTCAAAATCTGTCCACAATGGCGCCAATTCGAATACGTCAGTGTCTCACATTCGATTTTCAGAAAGCATAGACTAAATCGAGCCGACATTTCTATTTGGAACAAACTTTCGTTCTGTCTGTCTGACTGAAGAATATAGGCGGCAATTGTTATTCGAAGATGTTCGAAACTTGAATGCTATTAGACAATCGAATTCGATGGTCTAATACAGACATAAGACCATTTTCACAGATAAGAAATCTGTTCTAACGAAACAGTTTATCTCAGTCTATATTTTGGACGCATCATAGAGGGTTTAAAATATGAGTGTTGATAAATATGATTATCCTACAATGAGGTTAGTGTTGGTTGAAAAGTTTTTGCATAATAACATTCGCGCGCGGCGCGGGAGTGGAGTGGTGGGGGCTCGCGTCATGAGCCGAGCCTCCATTTTGAAATTTCTTTCTTTACCTTCCGACGTCCACGCAAGGCGGCGGCGACGCAACAGCGTCGCCGCTGCCGAAAATAATAAATAATACAGTAAAGTGTTGGATAGTCAATCAAGTTATAGTGATTTGGAAGATGATTTAGGCATTGGTGTGTGTTATTTAACGGAATGGGGATTATCTGAATCCACTATAAATATATTTGAAGGTAAGATATCATGTACCTACTTGCTTGTTATTTTGTGAAACATTTGTTTAGTGAGAAGCGTTCGCCTTACATTTCTTTTCAAATATGAATGCATCGTCAATCGGTGGTTAAATAGTACCTACTTCCACGTTGTGTTTTAAAGAAATACCTAATCACTTTGGTAAAATTTACCAAAGTAGTTTCGTTTGTTTTCAACGGGCCGTTGATATGACAGGATCGGCCAGACGCCAAATAACGCATTCACTGCCACCGACGCATATATGCGTTTTGCTGACTTTCCCGCAGTGCCTTGAACGCACATGTGCGTTGCAATGTTCCTTTAATGACAGATGTGGCACCTGGCGAAGATTCGTAAAACAGAAGTGGCAGTGAATGCGATAAGCTAGGTATTACTTGCTTGTTATTATTTTGATAAATATATTTTAGTGAGAAGCGTTCGTGCACTGATGCGTGTCGGACAATAATATACTTACTTACGGAGTTCTAAATCTAATTGACATTGAGCAGATTTTTAATTTCAATTTTAAGTATGAAGTTTACGACACGAAAAAAAGAGAAAAGTTTCAAAAAAAAGTCTCAACCTATCTAGTGCAGTTCACATATACCTAGCCCTACATACGAATGAGAAGGCAGTTTTCGCGACAGTTCTCGTAAAAACTACCCTAAGTGCGTGCCCTAACATGTCTACTTAAGTACTTAATCTCTTCCATTTTTCAGAAAATCGGATATCACATAAATTACTCGAATACATTGAAGAAGCAGAACTTAAGGAGCTTATTCCGGATTTACGAGAAAGAATATTATTCAAACGGGGACTGAACAAATTGCATAAAATTATTCATCATCATCATCATCATCATTTCAGCCGGTAAAGGTTAAATGCATTTTTAACCGACTTCAAAAAAGGAGGAGTTCCTAAACGGAACCCTTATAATTTCGATATGTCCGTCCGTCTGTCTGTCTGTCTCTCTGTCCGTCCATCCATCCGTCCGACAGGTGTCTTTTATGAACCGCTACAATATTATATCGATATTAATATCGACGGCCGGATTGGTTCAGTTGGTAGTGACCCTGCCTTCTGTTCCGATGGTCGCGGGTTCGAGTCCCGCTCGGGGCAAACTTTGTGTGATGAACACGAATGTTTGTACTCGAGTCATGGATGGTTAGTACTTATATATGTATGTATTTCTCTATATAAGTATTTATATCGTTGTCTAGCACCCATAGTACAAGTTTTGCTTAGTTTGGGGCTAGGTCAATATGTCTGAAATGTCCCAAGATAATTTATTTATTTATTATGTTTTGAAAACAAAAAAATACTAAGGGTGGCACTCCATACATGCAAATGAGGGATGAAAAGTAATTTAAGATAGCAAGTTTTCTTTAATAATTACAGGAAACAGCGTCTGAGGACACTCTAAGCCTCTGTTCTAGTGCTTCGGCGCAAAGCCGAAGCACCACCACAAGCAGTCACGATAATGATATACCGACTACGACGAACACAACTCATGTAAGGCCTTTTCGTTCAGTTTTTGATTTGGCTTTCACACCAGACTTCATCTAAATCGTTTTAGTTAAGGCTATAAACCTGCACAAAATAGTTGTTTTTGCATGATTCTGTTTTTGTTATTCAATATGGTGTTTTCTTTTTTCAGAATGATGATTTAAAGATTACCTTAAAAAGTAATAGTGCCGGAGAACTGTGTCTGGCTTCTTTAAAGAAGAATGCTAAACTAGACTCGTCGGCACGCAACTACTTAGTTAAATCAGTAGTGGAATTTTATATCAAGCAATACGGCGTTATGAAAAGAGATCAATTTGAAGATATTTCTTCACAAATTGTGTCCTTAGTCCCAATTGAAGTTAAGGTATCAAAATTCATCATCATCATCATCATCATCATTTCAGCCGATAGACGTCCACTGCTGGACATCTATCGCCTCCCCCGAGGCGCGCCACTCAGACCGGTCCTGTGCCACTCGCATCCACCGCGTTCCCGCGACCTTTACAAGGTCAAAAACGGTAAGGATCAAAATTGTAACTCTTGAATTATTGAAGTGGATTACTTCTTTGTTCGTATTCTTGATATGGATCTGGGCATGTTGAGAAATTGTACGTCAGTTCCTGTACAATTTTTCTAAAACTTTATCGAATTATAATTTTGATTTCTTATATAGGGTCAAGCAAAACATTGTGACGATAGTTTAACCGCAGTATCAGCTATCGTTTCTAAGCATGTTTTTTAAGTTTTCAATTTTTTAGGGTTCCGAAGTCCACAAGAAACCCTTATAGTTTCGCCATGTCCGTCCGTCCGTCCGTCCGTCCGCCCGCACTATTGCTCGGAAATGCTTAGTTCTAGAAAGCTGTAATTTGTCATGAATATACATATTAGTTACGCTGACAAAATGGTACAATAAAATTTTTAAATATATTTTTTTATAGGGTACCTCCCCTACTCGTAAAGTGGGGATGTAATTTTTTTTTGCTTACCCCATGGTGCGGCATATCGTTAAATAGGTCTTAAAAAAATATTGTGGGTTTGTTAAAACCATTTTTTGATTAAGTGATGCGTTTGTGAAATATTAAGCTTTAAAGTGCTATTTTTTGTTAGAGTCACGTGTCCCCGCGGATGAAAAGCAAAGTGGTATATATTTGAACATTTTTTCATAATTATTTCATCTTCTTTTATGCATATAAGGTCCATAAAAACCTTTTGCACATCCGTCTGCTCGTTAGCAGCATAGTTAAAAAATTACTACACCATTTTTAAGCGCGATTTACAGAACACACTTACAAGTTAATTGGTTGCGATTGCGACAAACGGAAAGACAGACAGACATGATGAAACTACACGACTTCTGTTTTTGCAATTTGGTTTACGGAACCCTTAAAATGACCACTAGCTTTAATATGAGCAAAGGGTTCTGTCTGGTTGAGAGTTCTTATTTAAATTGCAGTGTTTGTATGTACGTAAGTTGTCATTTTGTCGATTTTTTTACCTGTTCGATCGTTTACAGTGTCTAATGAAGAATTCGAGGAAATCAAAGCTTGGCTGAAGTATAACAAATAAACCATTGACCGAAGTACTTGAAAATTGGAGAAAAACATCGAAATTGCGGCTTAAAGAACTGCAGTCTCAAAAATATACAAACCTAAATGATATCGTGAGCGATTGGCCCTCTTTTAAATTGAGCATTGGATATATGCTGGTAAGTTATGACAGTAATCTCTTTTTGCATGTAACGCTTTAGATACGACTATATTTTACGAACTCACTTCAAAAGTGGGAGGTTATCTGCTTAAGCCTAATATACATGTACAGGTATGTATAAGTAGGTACGCACTCTAAATTTACTAGTACAAAATACCTACTAAAAACTAGTACTTATGGTGTTAAACTAACACCGAAACGTTAATGAAGTTTGAATTGTTTTTTTTAAACAAGGTGCAGAATAATAGAATCAAAATTAAGTAATAACTCTTTTTTCCAGATTGAGTTGGATTTTGAATACAAGTATAAAGGATCGGAAATATCCTTATATAAGAAATGGCCTGAATTTCTTGAGAAAGCGCTTAGCCATTTTAAGGATATAAAAGCTGCTGCTGAATATGTTGAACTAAGAAACTCAAATCCAAATGAAGGTTGGTTGTACATGGTTAAGTTACACGTTCATTATTCAGGGCGTCCCACGGCTATGCGACGCGAAGAAGAGTATCTTAATTATTGTAGATAGGATATTTTGCGTCGGGGGTTAAAAATTGTCTTCATTATACAAAGTGTACTTACTTTCTCTAATTTCTGTACTATGGGAATCATAGAACAAGCTTTGCTTAGTATGAGACTTGGTCAATTGGTGTGTAATGCAAGGAAAATACAGTTAACAGTCTACTTTTACTCACCTCATACATAATGGTTGGCTATTTATTTTTAATTTAGGCTTAATTTTTTTATTAATATTTTAGATGTAAGAGACCTGCTATTGCGCGGCAATTGGATTTAAAATAGTTCCAAGTATACGGATGCAGTGCCAAGATGCTAATGGAAAAAAGAAAACCATAAACCCAAGCATACAAGAGGCTATGAACAGTTTTATTCTTCATGCAAAGGTATAATTTCATATTTTAATAATTATTATTTGAATACAAAAGTTCATTTCAGGGCTAATGTTATTTTATGTTAAATAAGGCATTCACAAACGTAGCTGTAAAATGTAGAGATCTTCTACTATCTAAAGTCCCGCGCCTTCACATTTCAAAACGCTTCAATGTATTTAAAAAGCATCACCAACACTCTCAACACATGTGTGCGTGCTGAGACAGCCATCAACTATGCGTAGAGAGTGTTGGTGGTGCTTTTTAAACAATAATAAAAAAAAATGAAGCGTTTTGAAATGTGAAGGCGCGGGACTTAAGATAGTAGAAGATCTCTATTAATATACCGTAACATACCGATATATATAATAATGTTATTTTCTCTTGTTCGAATTTGTTTTATTTTCTCTCTATTTGGATCATCACTTCTGGATTGTATTTTTCATGTAGTAAAACAAAGGCTTAATTGCTTTTCTCTGTTAATCTTTATTGACACATTTAAAACATATTATAATTTATATATATTTCGGTAACTATCTTACGGTATATTAATATATTATATTATAGCTATGTCTGTGATGGGCTTTAATTAATGTTTTGTCTGTCTACTAACTAATAAAATAACGCACCTTACAAAGTCTGGCACATAATGGTGTTGACGTTAATGTTAAAAAAAATCTTTAAGCTTTTTGTAGCTTGCCCCTTTTTAATTAATTAAATAGTGCTAGGTCCGTCCGGGGTAGTAACACCGTCTTTCCCCGCTAACCTTCCGCCAAATAGCAGTGCTCGCACTGTTGTGTTTCGGTAGGGGGTTAAGGCAGCTATCTCAGGCCTCAGGGCGGGTAGGCAACGCATTCGAGATCTTATGGTTTCTTAAATGCCCTATTAAGATTTCGGTGTCCATGGGCCGCAGTGACCACTTACCATCAGGTGGGCTGTGCGCTCGTTTGCCTATACCAATTAAATAAAATAAAAAATAGTATATTAATAAATAATAAAATTTGCTAAATAACTCGCCACTCTACTACTGCTCTACTGGCCTAGTCCGAACTAGGCTTACAACGGCCGTCTAAACTGGCACTTTAGTTATTGAAAAATGTTTTCATAATCATGACTCAAACAATAAATAATAATTTTTAGAACCAAAGCGAAGTCATCACGAAGCTCAACCATCGGCGGGAAGTTCAGATGGCTAAAGGACTCCGGTGCCAACCAATAATAATTGTTGTCGGAGCCACAATCGATACACTGAAGGACTTTTATGTTGCCTACGACGACATTCTATACAAAATTGACTCATTTCTAAAAACGTGTGTTTTAAAACTTTTCACTGCCTGGACGCAGAATATCCAACAGAAGCGATTCATATTTGGATGTTCATACAAAAATATTTTTATGAAATAGACTTGAAATCAGACAGAAAGCTTTCGGGAGTTTCATCTTTCATATTAGACTTAAAATAAAAAACAATGTTTGTTTGCTTCAAATGTCTCGTTTCTGTTCAAAATTACAAAGACTTTTGTGAACACTTAAAAATTCTGCATAACTTAAGTTCTAACGCAACATATCGCTGTAAACAGTATCAATGTGATCGTGAATTTCAAAACGTAAGATCTTTTAGACGCCACTTAATTTCCCAGCACTTAAACACGCAAAAAATGAGTGTAGACTATCCAACACTTTACTGTATTATTTATTATTTGCGTGGACGTCGGAAGGTGAAGAAATTTTAAAATGGAAGCTCGTGACGCTAACCCCCCTCTACTCCACTCCACTCTCGCGCTGCGTGCCAATGTTATTATGCAAAAACTTTTCATTTTTCGTTCTAAATATTCTACGAGTTTATATTTCTTGTGTAAATCATTAAATTGCTCTGGTTTCAATGATCATTTTCAGGCTCATTCAATTGGCTATGGGTGAAAAATGACAATGTGCTCGATTATTTTTTTATGGATAGGAATAACTTTCCGTATCAAGAGAAAAAAATCTCGGAATTTTCCGTGTCGCAGATTTCGCGTAAAAAAAAGATATTGATTTTGAGTTATGACGATTTAAATAAAGGTGTTTTCGTGGTCCAAGTATGCAGCACTACTTCTTAAAAAAAAGTGTTGACACTATTGACGGTAACAGTTCTTGCTTCATTCGTAATTACGTGTTTATAGCATACGTCGTCGTTCGGGCCAAGCTGAATCGAAAGTCCAGTAAGCAAAAGCAGTCATCAATAAGCTATTTTTCCAATAAAATTGTTAAAACACGTATAGTTAGGTTCGTACGAAGGAAGCGAGAACTGTCACCGTCAAATGTCAACACTTTTTTTTCAGAAACATGTGCTGTGCTTACTTGGACCAAGGAAAACCCGAATCTTTAAATCTTTATAACGCAAAACCAATTTTATTTTTTCGCAAAATCTACGCCACGGACAATTCTCAGATTTTTTTCTCTTATAACGGAAGGTTAATCCTATCCATAAAAAAGAATCAAGCACATAGTCATTTTTCACCCATAGCCAATTGAAGGCGAAAACGACTCATGGGAGCTGTTAAAACCAGAAAGTTTAATTATATCTCCAACTAGTTTACTATTAAAAAAAAAAACTTTAATTACTGTTGTAAATTTAACCTCTAATAGTTGTCTTGAATTATAGGATCCTTTATACTTGTATTCAAAAGCCAACTCGAAACTTAATTAACGTTTCGGTGTTAGTTTCAAAAAATAATATTGAGAATAATAGTGACTGACAATGTTTGTTTTTAATGTAGATTTTAAAATTTTGAGAGTTGTTGTATCTAGTTCAGTAAGTTATGTGCAATAAACAATACTACATGCATTGTAGCTAATCTGGTTTTAATTTTAGTTTTAAGTCCTTAATATATTAGTCCTTAAGTATATTTTTGAAGTGTTTGTATAATTATTTTTTTCTTTAAGATTTTATGTATCGTTCTTATGTCATGTTTTTTTTTAATTTGTAATGCTTTTGGGGTATCGCTGTAGGCACCATAAAATTTACAAACTGGAATAGCTATAGAGGATAACTGCAATGTTTTCATTCTGATAGAATGTGAGAAATATTGTAGATTATCTCTTTCGTAGCTTTCAGCTTGTAATTTTCGGTAGGCCACGCCCTAAAATTATTTTAAATAAAAAAACGAATTTGGTAATATCTACCTAATAAGCTTTGTATGTTTTACTAGTGTTAATTTGGTAAAAATAACCAAAGTAAAATCAGTAAAATGTACACTTTTTATTTGGTAGGTATTACCATACTAAGACTGGTACAATTTACAAGACAAACACTGATAAAATATTGATAGATTTTACTAGTAAAAAGTTTGATAAAAACTACAATACATATATGGTAGATACTACCAAACTTTTTATAATAAAATCTACCATACATTTCAGGACAAATCTGGTAAATAATATCAAAGTAAATTTGGTAGTAAATACAAAACGCACTGGTAAATAGTACTTGTTATATTTAGTAAAATCTACAAACTCTCTTCTGGTAGATAATACTAAATTTATTTTGATAAAACTAAACATACACATATGATAAATAATATCGAATTATATATGATAAAATCTACTATACACTTCTGGATAAATCTGGTAGACAATACCAAAGTATATTTAATAAAAAATACAAAACACAAACGGTACATGTTACTTAACTATATTTGGTAAAATCTATAATACTTGTCTAGTAAATCATACTAAACTAGCTTTGTTACAAACAACAATATAAATTTGGTGATATAACAATAAAATCTAGTACATATTTGGTCAAATCTGTTATGCTCGTCTAGTAGATTATACTAAACTAACTTTGATGTAAACAACAGTATAAATGTGGTGATATGAACAGTATAAATATAGTAAAATCTACAATGCTCGTCTAGTAGATTATACTAAACTAACTTTGATGTAAACAACAGTATAAATGTGGTGATATGAACAGTATAAATATAGTAAAATCTACAATGCTCGTCTAGTAGATTATACTAAAGTAAGTTTGATGTAAACAACCCTATAAATGTGGTGATATCAACAATATAAATGTGGTACATATTTACCAAACTAACACTGATTTACCAAATCGGTACTATTTTTTTTTAGTAAAACATGAAAAAAAATACCATGTATTTTGGTAGAAAGAACCAAATTAAGTGGTTAAAAACTCTACTAAACTACCTTGGTAAAGATAACATTCTACTTAAAAAACTATGGTAACAAACTACCAAATTAATTTGGTAAAACACCAACTATTTTCGTTTGGTAAAATCAACAAAAATTCGTGATAGGACCGAAATCAACTAACGACTTTGGCAAATCCAACCTATTATTTTTTTCAGTGTAGTGTAGGTGTAGTAATGTAATCCTTTTAGGTTTGGCTTTTCAGCTCAATACCAAATGCAGTTTTTTTGGCAAACCTGGCTAAGCGTTAGCAGCGTCAACTTTGAAAAGTCCTAGCTCGAGTTACTTAAGGAAATTGCGAACGGAGCGAGATGGCTTTACTTTGTAAGGGAGTATAGAGTTACTTTGTCACATACGGTCTTGTTTCGCCAGGCTTGTTTGACTGCTTGGTATAGAATTACATTCAGGTCAAGACGTCAACACTCGGGATTATTATAAAAATACGATAAGTATTTTCAAATTAAAATGCTAAACATGTAATAGTTATTTATTCACCAAGAGGAGTAAGGCATTGATTACTCAACGAGTGGCCATTTGAGGCCCGACGCGAAGCGGAGGGCCTTAAACAACACGAGTTGAGTAATCAATACTTACCCTCGAGGGATATATAATACTTTATACTACTCTTACGAGGAAAAAAAACAACAAAATCTTGTACAAAAATTTAGATATATATAGGATAAATAAGTATCATCTGGAGCGTTTTGCAAAAAAGAATTGATTTCATCTGCCGCACTTTGGATTTCTTACTGCGAAACCCGCTAGACTTCTTTTTCAGAAATGCTGCTAATTTTGAGTATTTCTTTATATCAATATTATCTCTGGATAACAATGTACTTCTCAGCATTGAATATATAGTTCACAGGCTGCTAGGCTTATATTTTGAAGACTTTTCACTAAAATAGGCTAGAAGAACATTTTCCGACAAAGAAGAAGCTTGCTTTTCAGTCTTCCACTGCATAAATTCTTGATTTTTATTTTTTTTGATTTTTCCGGTAGAAGATTGTTAATTGCTTGTTGAGCATGAATTAATATTTCAGGTGGCGTTCCAATAATACTACCATCGCTACTTTCCTCATTTGTTGAAGACATTTCAAACACAAAAGCAAATTCAAAGTTATTACAATGAAACGAAAGGCGCCGATATTCTTTTTTTTAAAGTGAAAACCGCGCCAACCTTTTTTTTTTAATTTGGGCGCGCCGCGTCTTTACAGCCAGTGACGAGACAGATCATTACAAAATTTCTTGCGTGCAACCCGAAATATAAAATCATATTTAGTATAATTAATCAATGCATATGTTTCTTCAAACCATTTAACGATATTGTTATCGCATTTTCGAGTTTTTTTTCCGAAAAACTTTTAATGTAGGTACATTCGTTTAGAACGTCTATATAGCTTGTGTAAAGTAGGCAGTCAAATAAAAAAAGTATTAACTTACACGCATCCATGGCTCGTTTTGGAATTAAAAAAAAAAACATAACTGTGGAATAATGGATTTTCATACAATATTACTACATGGGTAAAGTGTGTAATAATGGATTTGCATACAACATTATTAACCAGATTTTGAAGGAGGATTAATGAGCAACTTTCTCCCCAATTAATGGGTTAGTTTGAATTGCCTTTACGAGTAGGTGTAGTATAAAATAGATATACCTAACGGTGAAATAACAAATCCAGGTAGATGATTTATTTTAATATGAGATCTAAATTAATTAGAACGCACTATAACATGACGGTGAACATTCTCTTTAGCCAAAAAAGTACAAACCACACGCGTAGATACAGTCCGAAATACACTTTCAGCAAGACTAAATAAGCGAACGCAAAAAAAACTTCATTATCTATCAAGCAAATTACGCGGCGAGAAAATAACTCGAATGGTAATGACCCCTTTCGTGATGAATACGTTACAAAAAAGGTAAGTTGCGATAGGTACGGTTGGCACGCCGCCTACGCCGAGGAGTGCCAAATGAGGGCTACGCAGAAATAACTCATGATAACGTAGTTGATACTAGAAAAACTATATACTTACCTCCGTGTAATGAAAAATAGCTATCACTTTCAATGAGGGCCACCGTATTTTTAATCACCAGCAGGCGCCACTGGCGTTGGAAACTTCATTCGCACCGGTGATTGGAGGAACGTATAGCTGTCAACGTCAAACCGCGCAAAATGGCCAATGGGTGCCTTGGTTGACACCAACCGCACTAGCGCCCCTAGCGGATTTTTCACTCGCGGTAGCCCTCATTTATTAGAATAGTTTCGAAAATATTTCAAGAGCACCTGATCTCGTAATCTGAACTAGGTATAGCAAGACTAAATATGCCTTGTCGAAATTGTAGATAATGTAGATTACGAATAGTTACTTCCCTACTGTCACTGCAGCGATGTGCAGTGTGTGCACTACCCATGTACCTACTAAAAGGGTACCTGATACTACACAATGCAATGTGGTCATATACACCAGCAATGAATACTTATCTTAATATATAGTCTAGACAATAAAGTAATTTAAGTCGCGACTGATTCTTGCAAATAAGCCTTATGAGGCTTCAGCAAGAATAAAACAAAATTTGTATTAGAAAAAAAAAAAAAACAAGTTGTGCTACATCTCCATAACTTATCAAACACCGCCCTGGCGAAAAATTTCGACACTTTTTTTCAAGTTAATTTCAATTTATAAAGAAAATTTAACGAGCTTCGGTGTGACGTCGGCAGGGCATTGTTACCGAGGGAGCCCTTAGTGCCGCAAATACGTAACATTTGAAATGAACTCTCCAGAATGGTCTTGTAGCTTTACAGATTTTTCAATTGGAATTTTCAGAATATAGTTGCCTAGGTTTATTTTGATGGACTGGTGGATGGATGGATGGATGGGCATCACTATTCCAGCCATAAATCTAGTTTATTTATTACTAGTTTATTAATTTGTAAAGAAAACTATACGAGCATCGGTGTGACGTTGGAATGTGTTACCGAGCGAGCCCTTAGTGTTGCATTACGCAACATTTGAAGTGAACTCTTCAGAATGGAGTTTTACAGATTTTTTAAATTGGATTTTTTAACATTGGTTTATGCGTTATGACGTGCGTCACTATTGCAATCAATAAGCCTATCCTACTCGAAGAAGCACAAGAATAGGAACACACGAATCTGTGGTCACTAGTGGACTGAGAGAGTCGTCGAATTCTTCCAATGATCAGTCCGTGATAACAACAACAAAAAATTCAACCAAAGCAGTACCGTAAACCAATGAAGTACCTACGTTACCATATGCGTGTTTCCATGAAAAACTTTCATGTGGGCGGTGCGAAACAGGCACATACATAAGGGTAAGCCCTGTGACGAACATGTGCTGTCATGTGAAGCCTTGAACTTATCATGTCGTAGTTACGTTCATTTAAACATGCCCAAGGCCGTAACCACGACTAACGGACGCATATCGATCAAATCAGCGTGAATAGGCTTTATAGCAAACGTTCAGTGGCGTGCACTCCATACAGACAAAAAGACACTGTCTACCCTACCCAACGTTATCTAATTTGCTTTATTATGATACCTAATAGCTTCATCTACATATAAAATATCAGTACATTACGCATTAACTTAAATTCTTAAATTACAAAACAGCTCCATCTATCGGGTCATCATCGTATCCTTTGTACTGTTCTGAACTCGATAGTTACTTACATCCTTCTTACATCCGAAGACAGTCGCAATTCAATACACTAGCGCCGCTACGCACCTTCAACGAAAAAGACGGACACAATTCTGTCTTCCGTCCGAAAACGTTCTTGCGTGCGTCATCATATTGCCAGTGTGCACGACGACAGCGCCAACTAACGGGAGACGTATGAACCAAACGCACGCAAGCATACCGGCGGAGTTTAGACATGTCTTTTCGAAGCGCTTGCAGCATTTTGACGTATTATTGTTGTAATATTATATGACGTTTTTCTATTTATCTTTTTTGTTTAATTATATTTCGGCTGAAATGATGTTGTTTGGTTTGTTCTTGTGCTTAGAAAATATTGATACTAATAAACAGGAAAGTTTTTTTACAATGAATATTTTGTAAACTGCGATTATTTTTTAGTGGATGTGTGCTGTCTATGAACCATTGAAAATGGTGCATTTTCAAAACTTTCCTTTAGCAAGTTTTAATCGAATAAGGCCGGTGTAGGTACAAGATAAATACTAATACTATTCTTGGCCCCCGGGGTGCACTGATTATTCTGTTTCCATTGTTTAGGTACATGGATATATGTATTGACTTAAGTATACGCCATTATTAATCGAAAAGATGAGAAAATATGCTGAATAGGTACCTATTTGGGAAGTCTAATATTACTTTATATTTTGTTGTCTACCCTGTCTAAAATCTCTGTGCACGCCACTGCAAACGTTAGCCAAGAAACAACGCATGTAGCTGAACAACCCTACTGCTCGATACTTAGGTATCACTAAAAGTTAAACACAGACATTTTCAATAATTAAACACTATTTTGATGCGAGTAGTCTGTTCCCACAGGAATATGTAAGTTTGACAGGTGATTGACAGTTGTATGTAAAGTAAAACTCGATTTCATATTTAAATATAGTTCCTTGTAGGTAGTATACATAATAGGTAGGTACAGTCGAGTTACGAGTTCGTTAATATGTGTACACTTTTGGACCTTATCACAAAGGAGTAAGGTGCAAGTGTCTAAATATTGGCGAACTCGACTGTTACCTACGCATGGTTTATATTATACTATAGGTAATCCAATTTCCAACTCGTCGATGAGAAATAAGTTTACCATAAACTCGTACCATATCAGCCTAAAGTACTTGGACGAATGATGATGAATAGTGAACATCAATTCACCGAAAATGTTAATATAAAATGCCTTAATATCGTTATATTTCAAAGTTTCGTCCACTCAAAGCCGCGAGCAATTTCCTTGGAGAGCGCGGCGTATACTTTGAAGGTTGTTTCGATTTGACCAAATATAAGCGGCAAATTACCTTACCTCGTAAACAGTCTGGCCCGTTTCGAGGCCAAAGTTACGAAGCCTAGACGGAATAATAAATAATATCCACCAAGTCACAACCACGGATAATGGACGAACGATCAACTTCAGGGAATCCGTACTTTAATATTATAAATGCGAAAGTAATATGTGTATTGCCTCTTCATGCTTAAACCGCTGGACCGATTGAGTTGACATTTGTTCGAATCCCGGGGAAGGAAAATATGGTAGGTACTTTTTTATCCCGGATAATTGCATAGTACTAGCAGCGCGGGAGCGCTGCATAAATGTCATACTTGTCATTCAAGTCGAATGCCAAATATACTTATTTTGTATTCGAAACTCCGTACTTATTCATCATCATCATCATCATCTCGTCAACCAAAAGAAAAACAATTGTCGTACATAGGTATTATTTTGAATTTAATGACGACAATATTAAAAGGCTTATTGATGGACATATGCGACATCCGTATCCAACAGCAATGACGATTGAAAAAAGACTACTTGAACGTTACAAAGAATTTATTAAAACAGAAGCTTTATAAGTCGGAAAAAACAGCATTAGCAAGCCTCTGCAGTCTTCTATTATAGTAATTGATTTTTACGTGGAATACACAGAATCACAATTAATTAATGGAATGATGAATTAATATGCTGGGTATGATTATCTTTTCTTCATTGTTAACGTAAAACAATGACAATAATCAGTATTTACATTGTTTGCTGGAGTTATTAACGTCTTTCACATTAGGGATGTCAACGTGGAGCTATTTCTAGAGTGTAGGAATAGGGATGACGACAACTTTTTTTTCTGAGTCTATCAGGAAGATTATTGAAAAGTATTGGACACGTATTTTTTCTTTTTTCACGTAATCAAACTAATACGGAGATATATTGAGTTGAAATGTCGCGTGACGTCACGGTTAGGTACGATTTATACCTAACGGTGACGTAGTTAGCCCCCACTCTCCAACTTTAATGCGTTTTAACTTAGTCATTCTTTGTTAATTTGATAAAACAAAAAATACGTGTCTAATATTTTTTTATTACCGGACTGACGGACTAATTAGAATTTCGATTCCTTTACCCTGTCGTCATCCCTATTAAAACAGATTAAGGAGGACGTCATATAAAAGATTGTAATAGTTGCGAAAGTGAAACAAATTAAGCACTCCGCAGCATAAGATAATCATTATTGTACAAAACAGCAAAGAAGAAGAAAGATGTTCTGCTGAAAAATGGTGATCGGATTGACTTGCATCGCTTCGTTGGTTTTGCCAGAAGTAATATAATATTTCAAACATGTATTGTTCTTTTAATTACAAAGCAGGCATAAAATGCCAACCTGGCTCGTACAACCATTCGTCGTGCAATGCATTCGCCGCCAGGACAAAGCATATGACATTGAATGTGAACAAGCAATAACAATAAGCAAGAACAGATTCAATTTCTCAAACAAACGAAATTACTTTTGCTTTTGAAGTAATTGAATTTCTCGCTTGTACAGGCGACGTCAAAGAGATGCTTACACTTTTGGACCTTAATACAATGGAATAAGATGAAAAAGTGTAAGATATTAGATTCGTACCAAGTGTAAGCAAATTATTACACAGCAACTCCAATTGCAAATTAAGTAAGTGACAGCGGAATTACTGAGGTATGATATGCATTAGAATTGGAAGACAAAGGCGCAAGAAATCTTGTACAGTCGACTTCATTAATAATGTGTCACTTTCAGGCCTTGTGACAACGGAATAAGGTGCAAACGTGTGTACACATTCGCGAACACTGTAATATAGGACGTTAATATATCCAATTTCATCTTAGGTAAAAGCATGAGGCATATTGAACATTTAATGGGAATAGATATGACGAACCACATGTGATTGGTGATTATTCAGATCTCCCGGAATGGACTTCAAAGTGTACGCGCCTAGAAATAGAGATTTTAATAGACAGACAGCGTGTTACTCGTAATAAACAGAAATATCATGTTTCTGGTACGCCATAAGATGTTGGAGTGGTATGAGCGCACGCACCGGTCGGCGAATGACACGCCCGACCTATCGTAAATAGAACAGGAAGCCAAATAAGAGACTAAAACCGGCCTCCAGAACGCGGACTGTCGTCTACGCTGTTCTGGTCAGTGTTGCCAGATGGTCACAGTTTTCATAACTTTTGGGAATTTCCCATCAAGCGAAGGAAGCGAAATCTCGAGTTTTTCAAGGGCGCATTCATAAATTAATCGTCCAAAAGTTAGCATATATGTGTTATCATTTAAATTAAAACAGGTGTGCAAATTGACATATCTATTCGAGGTCTTAAAACCTTGCAATCGCGGTGTTTGGATACCTTTCTTCATAGCGTTCGCAATAGAAAATGCACGGAATGACATGCACTTTGTTTCGCGTTAGTAAACGCATTCACCACACTGATAATCATCGTGATTGCAACATTGTAAACGCATAGCTGCACGGCGCTTTAGATAAAAAAAGATTTATTTTACGTTCACAATCACAATGTAGCATGTACTTTGAACCGAAATGTCGTAGCATGATTGACGGATCAGATGGCAGACGTATGAAGTGACACATTCTTCACACTACTCCCACCCACTTAGTCTGGAGTCTGAGCGTACTTTAGAATATTGCATTTTCATACATCCGTCATCGTCACTCGACCAAAAATGTATGACGTAAAAAGACGACCTAGATTTCTTAAAAAATATCTCCAGTTTCTTGAGAGCGGTATAAAAATTTGGTTACTTTAGCGTCATATTTCTTGTTTCTTTTGATAAATAAATAATCTAAATGCTATGTTAGTCGTGTCAGGCCACAGACACATTTCAATCAGCAGTTTGGCGTGGTGCCGTGTAGTCTTTCTGAAGGCCGACCAATACTACAGCAGTTACGTGACCACCGGCTGTTAGACACGAATTCTCGTGATGATGGGTCGACGGTCAACCTATTTATAATGAAGACCATGGTTGGTAAGTCACCGTGTCATTAGTCTCCTATGAACAGAACGCTCGCAACTGGTGAAAAAAACTGTAAACACCCGACAGTACCTCAGCTTATCGAAATTAATGTTATAAGCTTATATGATCGAAAGAACTAACAATATGTCCATTGGAAATAAGTAGATTTATCCAATGTAATAGTAACACAGTAGAATTTAACGTAGGAACTTCAAACGCGAACGCCGCGTCCGCATGCGTGGTCCAGACCGGGCTGACATGTCAAAATTCGACCAGACAAGAAAGAGCCTCCGAAGTGTACACATGTGCCTCCAAATCCAGTGTAATAAGTGCAAGTAAGAGGAGCGTAGGAGGTCCCAGTGCGGAGGCACGCACCAACCTCGAACCAACCGGTTCCTCAAGCTGGCTTAGCAAGGCTGAGAACAAATTTAACAGTAACATTGTAGCGGAGAATTAAAAAGTTTTCAACATGGAGAAAGGTATTTTATGGGCAGTTTTTGTTTTGTACGTAAGCGCACCGGGAGAGGAGATAATGGTCGTAACATGGATTGAATTTTTAGTGTCTCGCACAATGTTGTTTATCGGCAGCTAAGTAACTTTGTAAAAACTTAGGGTTTTGTGTGCATACAGTGCAGATTTAATAAAAAGTTCTGAAACTTGGATGAATTTAAAGCTATAAACAAATGCAAAAAGTACACGAGAAAATCGTTATTAGGACAACTTACTTGTCCAAAATGTATGATACCTAACAAGGCCACTTATACACATATGGCATATATTTCTATAAAAAGAGTTTTGAAGACTTTATTACTCTAATGGCACGTAAATAAATTGGCCAGTTGCTGCCATACCAAGGATCTAAAGTATCTTGATGTGAGGGAATGCACGTTCCGGGCGAATACGCCGCTGGTTATATTGATCTATAAAATATGAAATTCCCGAAGCTATCATATAATAAATATTACCGCTTTACGATCGATGCACGTCGGAATGTATTTAATAAACAGATGTCGCGTGAACATGGCATGCAACGTCGCTGAAGACTTCCTGATGCAGTTTCTAAAGTCACTCAATGTAAAAATAAGATCCTCCAATACGATAAGAAATTGCACTGCGCCGCGTGGTGACTATTATAGCCTAAACCCTGTTATGATGAGAGGCCTATTTCCGTTGTGTAGGTGCCCGAAAATCATGCTTTATTTATTTAATATTATGGCTAAATCTAAATACGATACCGAGATTATAAATGAAAAAAAAAAACATGCTATGAAGATGATACTGATGCTTTAATGCATCATTACAGCGATTTAGTACATCAAAACTCTAGTTGTTCTCAGATGGTAGAAATAGATCTTTACCTCCTGGCTAGTTTCTCATTCCATTAGATTGATTAAGTGTCAAGGGATTCTACTACTTGTGAATCACAAAACGACTAGTTTTCTATCATGCAAATAGACCCAATCGCATAGAGTACCCAACTAGTAGATGTTTCACTAGGTGAAGCACCTAGCGGTGGAAGACAGGCTATAATTAGTGTGGGTATTTTCAGCGGCCTCCAACAGTGACGGCTCTATTTTGGCTCGCGTGCGCGGCGTCACGTCATATAATACAAACATAACTTATTAAGGGATTAAAACGCCTTTGTTTTGGGCGCGGATAGCTTATTAGCTGCTACACGATAAAATAACTAAAAAATACGCCTTGCCCCGACATGTCCAGCTTTTCCATAGGAAACCAATATCTCAGCACCCAAAGAAATTGTCAAATATACAAACTTTATCAGAACAGTTGCTTCACAAATGCGTTTACAAATATCAGTTTTTAAAAACCTCGATTTTGAATGAGCGCACAAAGTTTAATGCGGCATAATTATCTAACTTTTGAAGAATTAATTTACAATATGAAGGCCTCGAGTGTGGTTTTATTACGACATTAACAATTCAAAATGTTTCAATTAGACATAATGTGGGTCAAGAAGCGTGTGTAAACATGTATCTTTACTCATGTACGTGATTCGCTCTTGACACGGAACGGTAGTCTACATTTTTAAAAAAAAATGGATTTTTTGCAGATTTCATGCTTCAAATTTACACATGCGTGGAAACAAGGTTTCAAATTCATTGGAAGTTGTGAATTTAATTAACATTAGACTGGAACATAATCATAATGATTTTAGAAACAAAACTTTCAGAACCATATTCGTTTAAGTAAGGCTTTTGTCAGACAGCAAATGCAACAAATTATTCGGAAAATGACACTTTTTTTAAACAAACAGAGTTATTTTATATACACGTCGGAATTAAGTACATAAAAAGGCCAAAATTCGACTTCACAAGATTAGGTTGACGCTTTACTGGAACCATTTTTCCTCGAAACGTCATTGCGATAACGAATTTTCACATATAGATCGTAAAAGCCCTCTTTGAATTGTGAAAATGTATCACAATTTAACACCAACCCGTTGTAATTTTCATATTCCGCCTCCGGGCTGACAGATGGAAAAAATATACACGCCCCAGCACATTTCCAAGTGAAACATAAATAAATCTACATACGACGTAATGGGACTCGTCTCGCACCAAGAAAATGCGTTGTATTCTTGTATCAGTATTCAAAAATATGTTTAAATCCAACTCTGGTAACGGACCGTTACTTCCTAGACTTTCTAGACGACATCGTGAAAAATCCAAAGGTAAGAAGACAAAGCCGAATGAATATGACTTGATATCTATAATTCAGATTGATCTTTGTTTCTGGCCTATTAAATCTCACAATACGAAATCTTTCTGAGATCTTTCTAGGCGTTGAGTAGCTATTTCTTGCTAATTTCTAGCTTACAATACGGAGATCATACTTGGAGGCCAGTGTGTACGTTGATGTGTATCGAAACACGAGAAACGCGTATACAATACACAATAGAAATGATAACATCAATTCCAAGATTTCTATGTTGTCTGTTGGTCTTTAGTTGGCACGAAACACGGATTTTCTCGGTCGGATAGAAGTATATATCATATAGAGAACGGATCATTAGAAATCAAGAGCTTAAGATTCCTATTAAAAATATAACACGTGATTCTGCTGTGGTTCATAGAAGTTTTCATGACGTCAATAAGAAACAGAATACCTTGAGATATATACGGTTATAGATATAGCACCAGTTATGTCTCAGGGCTTCATAATTGAAAACTTTGAGGACTTAGAGGGCAAATGAACAACATAAAATAAATTGAATGAAGGCTTATGTTACACAAAGATTAAGTTTAAGATTTTAAACGAGAACCGACTTTGCTAGTTTCAGGCGTTGAATTAACAGCTCCCGCTGAAGTTACGAATGACAAAGTCGTCCGTCAGTGAGACGCGTTTCGGGTGACAAGATGTTCGGGAGTCGTTTCAAGTTTCGGAGCCTGAAGAACAGAGCTAAGTAAGTACTACATAAGTATTACTTTACGAGTATTCATGAAGACATCCAAGGACGAGACGATACGTGGGTTTTATTTAGCACGCAAGAAATAAATTTGGGTGAAAAATAAAGCAGACACGACGGGTAGGTACACCGTGTTGATAGATTGAAGGCGTGTTCGGATGAAAAATGAAGGCGGTAAGCACTCGCCACGGTAATAAAATAAGTGGCAAATATAAACATCCCGGTATTAGGGAATTTCGATTCGGTCTGACAATAGCGTATTGATGAAAGGAATAGGGAAAATCCCTTTGGGATGACTCGTGTCAGGGCTGTCTCCGAAATAGTGTTCCTGATTGAAAGAATCTTTTAATATTGTAAGCACTTTCAAGATTCACATAGCAACTCAATATTCTTGGTTTTCTAGCCTAGTAAGAACGTCATATTACATTCACGAAAACGTTAATATTCAGGGTGAATACTATCAACGACGCCTTGTTGATTCATAATGTTACTTAAGCATATTTATTTAGGCCCGGTTATATCGATTATAAGCACACAGACGCCCATTTTGGTTACTGCAAAACTTGGATAACTTACCGACAGATGAAATCAATGAATTTTGCTAACGCCCTATATGCAGACAACGCCCCGTTTTGCCTACGTACGGTTCATTTTTGACATTTGTTGCATAGAGTATTTGTCAAATATTACGGTCCGTAGACAAAACAGGGCGTTGTTGTTTGCAGTAACCAAAATGGGCGTATGTGTGCTTACAATCGATATATTCCGTAGAGGCATCCCTAATCCCGGAGCGTGCCAGGGAAACCTAGCGGGAGTCATGGCCAAGGTCACCTCCCCCCCTCCCCCCAGCGATACCAGCCAGCCCAACGAAACACGCACGCCTGGCTCAAACGTACAGTCACTTACAAATAGATATATATACTTTTAACCCTTTTCACAAAGAATTAAGGTTCACAAATGTATACGTATTTTGGTAGTGGACCATAAATATCTCGGTGTATAATATAGGTAAAAACAAATCAGGAGCGTATATCGCATCATAATATCGGATGACTCAGTTTAAAACATGCAGTTGTGTACAGAAAACTAACCTTATCGAGTGGAGAATAAAGGAGCATTTACAAAGGCACTGTGTCGGAAAATGCGTGTAGATATAGTTCAGATAGGACATCTGAGCTAGTCTAGGGTTTGGGTTGGGAGATAATTAAACACCCTCGTTTTTGCGTCGGAAGCTAAAATTTATGAAGAAATACGTACGTATATTTTGAAACGAAGTTGAACCATTCCAATACAAAATAGTAGCCGTGGTAGCCTAGTGGGTCGACCTACCGCCTCTCATGCAGACGGTCGGGGGTTCGATTCCGGCTCGCACCTCTAAGTTTGCTTATGTGCGAAATTCAATTTGAATTTACCATTGCGCTTTTCGGTGAAGGAAAATATCATGAGGAAACCTGCACGCATCTAAGCAAATAGGCTGTAATAGCAGTAGTAATACAAAATATGCATGTAGAGTTTGATACTTTTTAAACAAACTGAATGCGTAACAAAATGATGTGTACGGCTAATTATTTAGCTAACTATGAAATGGTCAATAAACGAGGCACATCATAGAATTTATAAATTTCAATAAAAATGCATGCTACGCTACACCTGTTTTCAATGACAATTATAAAGTAGGTATGCATCTCTAACTTGACTGTACTGGCAAAGATAAAGCACTTTCTTTATTAACACAACAATGGAAAATTTCAGACAACCTGATAAAATAGATGATAAATGCAACGGTTCGATAACCGTCGAAAATACGGACTTTACGATATTTTTAACGTAAAACCATTCAACTGTATAGTTTATTTTTCTTCTGTATGTTTCATTTAAAATCTGTCAATAACACGCCCACTCTGGACGCACATATATACATCCAAGCGAGGTATAACCCTTCAGTTATTTACGGCTTACGAGTATAATAACGTAATATACTGGAAAATACCTAAGCTGTACACTACATAAAGCCACCATCGCTTTAGCTAGATAAGGTATCAGCCTTGGGTAAGTAGTTCCATGTTGTGTACAGTGTATGTAAACTGTAGTGTCTTAGGAGAATTTTGTGAACAAATTATACCTACCTAAGGTTCGTGGGATACACGTATTTACGTCCCCGCGCGTCCTAAACCGGTTGAAAAGGGTTAGATTATATAGTTTTTTTACTAGAATTCGTAAAAACGTATTATTCTTCTATTTATATGCAAATCGTTCTGATCCTCTAATCTGAAAGTAGGTATACAGGTAAACAACGTGGATGGGGGTGAATCGATATTTCAAGGTTTACAATGTTAAAACTATCGTGCTGAAATTCAAAAGGCTGTTTGCAATGGACTCCAGACAACGTAATTTACGAGTGACAAATAAACCTTCAAGTGTTTGTAATGTAATGTAAGTGTGCATGATCAATTGATCATAAAACAGGGTATAATAAACACTAAGTTCTTACCTCTTTTTTTTTGTAAATTTCGCATAAGATAACGATCGTCAAAGGGCGGTACGAGTATTCATTCGTACAGATAACCATGATAACAATGTTTGTTTCAGACCGATGCGAAACCGAACGGTGATCGGGGATAAAGATAAAACGTATGGAAAATACAACAACGTACCTACTGTCGCGCGCGATATGGACGGGACGTACGAGGGGTAACCGTCATAAGGTAAAACTGTCTGATAAGTTGGTACATAGGTACCATGAAGTACCATCCAACTCTGGCAGAGATCATAATCGTTCAAATTGAAAGTTAATAAATCCCCTACATCCATCAAAAGATCTGATAATATTCAACCTGGAGAAGTAATTTTCTTCTAACATGGCTTTAAACTCTCGATTAAAACACCTATCATTGCCAAATTAAAAACTGTCACATTATACGGAGACATTAATCTAGATAGCATCAGCACTTGTTTTTCGAGGGGTTAAAAACACCACTTCATTTTGGTTTAAATATGTACCATTTACTTATACAGAGTCCTCAGAAGCCGCATTAGAAACGGAAGCACGATTTGTTGCCCAACGCATCTAGGCGAGGTCGAGCGTTTCACCTTTGCCTCGTAGCCGGTCTTTAGATACACAGTGTAGGTTCATGAAAGCACCGAATCAATATCCCTGGATATTACATGAAGCTGGCGACAACGTAACTCTACGTTCCCGTCCATATTTAAACACGTTTTAGGCAGGCTTTGTCCCTTTTCATTGATTTCTACTACGGTTCGAAAATTATCTTTATTCAGCTCTAGGTTCAGGTGCGTTGTTATTTATTTATATGTAAAACTGTAAGCGGTCCTGTTTGCTTGTTTTAAATTCGTGATGATTCAGGATGTTGGTTGACACGGCTATTTTAATTCGGAAGCAATTAAAATGGATTGCGCGGCGCAAGTTATAACCTTGTCCCAGCAGATATTTCGGCAAAGTGATTGTTGCGTTTGGAAGTGAATGTATACGAAAACATTTGCAGGTATTTTCAAGCCTAGTTGTTGTGCCGTTAATTGTGAGCCGAGTCTAAACATTGTTAGCGATGCGGGTCGCGGCACCCACCCTCGAGGGGGCTGGCCATTGAGAGCCACTAAGTCTGGCCTGGCAGTCTATTTTTATGGCCGCATGCAGCCCCATAAAAAGTTTGATGCCAGGACAAGCTGTAGCCACTTAAGGTATCCCTGGAACTGGGAAATCATACTTTTATCGCCTGTCCGTCTTATTTTTAACATTAGGTACTTTCCCGATATGAATCAATGCAATCGAACCTAATTTCATGCTTAACTGTAAGCAAAGTAATCTTTTATTTTAAGCGTCAACGTCCTATGAGTTCATCGACTTTGAAATATTAAAATTCCAACATGGGTCATGTGTCAAACATAGTTGTAATGTAACGAAAAAATCGTGGCGTCAGTAAAATCGTTGCACGACATTGTTTAAATACATGTACCTACATGTACATGTCTACATCGATGCAATGGGGATGCCCCCTCGAGCCGCGAATGCGTTTTCGGAATCACAATGGCCTCCCACCCTGGTTCCCGGGGCTCGGGGCAGGGGGCACTTGGAACCTTCATTGAGCGCTCCCGGGCCTAGCCGTCTATTTTTAGGGGCCAGGGAGGCCCCCCGGTGACGTCACGCGCCACCCCCATTCGCGAATGAAGGCGAAATCGACGGAGACGAAACATGTGTAGATTCGTTTCTGCGGAAAATTCGAATTGGATCCTTAATTGGCTTCGTTATTTTATTTTTGCTTGTAATTGATTGGCTGCTGTTGGAGGTCGAATACTACAACATCAGGAACCATTTTATGAGTCACTCGATTTAGGTAGGCAGTGATTGTTATTGGAACAGACAATACATACCTACACAACAACTAATTCAGCATTAGAATCAATGAAGCAAGTAGTACGTAGGTATAGTTATCTTAATTAAAACAGCGAAATATTCATTATGATTAAAGGAAAGTTTCTAGCATAATCTGACAAAAAAAAACTGTGTAGATATTCATTAAATTGTCAGCAGTGTGGGCGAGAGACAAAACACGAAATTTAATAAGTGCTTCCAGCGCTAAAGCCATATTGAGTTTAACTTTCGAGAAACGCCTTCATGAATGGGAGATTTCATCTAAAATGAAATTTAGAAAGCTCCCGTTTGTTTGTAGGAATTAACAACGTCACTAGACAAAAGCTGCAGACGGTGAAAATAATCATAAAAAGCTAGATTACATGTAGAGAGAATCACCAGTTCTTTTGAGATTTTATAAAATGAAACACACAACATTTTAAAAGAGCATTATCTTATTGACTTCTTTACGAGTCAATAAGATAATGCTCTTTTTTCGGATATGTAGGCATGCTTTCCCTTTGGGATATAAATATAATATGTAATGTAAGGAAAAAGTACGGCTGAGGAATACAATACGGTGAGCTTTTGCCACGTACTTGGCATGATTAATACATTTACGTGAGTAAATGTGATGTAATGATGCACCGCATACAATGCGGAAAAATTTTAACGTTGCACAATACCAACTCATAGAGTGCAAAAACATCCTCATAGTCATACATAAATATTGTCACAGGAAAAAAAAACTGGCATGAACCGTCACCGAAACAAGCCAGACACACTTAGCACGAAAAAATCTTATTGTGTAGGTAACTTTTCATGGCTGCAAGTGATCATTTTTCAGGCAATAATTTACTGAATGTAGGCGTCATGGGATCAAATGATGTGGTGGTAGTTTTAACGTCAAGTCATGGATATCCATATTAATATTATAAATGCGAAAGTAACTCTGCCTGTCTGTCTGTCTGTCCGTCTGTTACCTCTTCGCACTTCAACCGCTGGACCGATTTGGATGAAATTTGGTATGGAGATAGTTAGAGTCACGGGAAAAGACATGGGCTACATTTTACCCCGGAATAGCGCATATGTCCCGCGGGAGCGCGATAACCGAATGCCACGCGGGCGAAGTCGCGGGCAGAGGCTAGTATATATATATATATATCATATCGTCAAGGTTTCGCTTTAAATAAGTGCGTCAGTAATTATACCATTTTAATCTGCATAAAGTGAAGTAACAGTCACATGTCCTCATTCTAATGTGGAATGAGAGATTTCGGGTAATGTGTTGTCACTAAAAATGAATGATATAAAGCTATTGAACTGCATGACAACAGATGACACAGCATGATGATGCAATTCGGTAAGGCAAACCGAGATGAGATCTAAATTAGCGAGAAGCGCCACGACTGAGCAAAACCCACCCTAAGGATTGCAAGTAGCCGGTTCTTTTTTATCTCATCAGGTTGCAGCTACAGCAACAAACTTGCACTTGCATCCGCATGTTGAAATGTGCTTCTCGGATCATCTAAGCATGTTTCTAGCACATGTGATGACGCAGTCCCACGGTTCACAAAGAGTCGCTCCGTTAAGAGGCGGTGTATATCTTGGCTAATTAACGGGGGGAATGTATGGTTTCAGCACGGAATGTTCTGGGTTTAATAATAGAATGCCGTTTGATTTCACGAGTCGACGAACTGGTGGTTGTTTCGGAGAAAAAATGTTTCAGTATGGTAAGATATGTTCTGCATAGGTATTAATACCAAAACACGATATTTGTGCTTAAATAAAATCTTAAAACCTGTTACCCACATATTGATCTGTAGTTGCAATATATGTAATCATAGAGTATTACTTATCAAGTCGCAGTGATAATTAGATATATTTAAAAACACCATTTTTTGGATATTTTAATAGTTATTATCCTATTTGGGGCGGAGACAAATCCAAAAAATTAAAGATCATCGAAATCGGTTCAGCCGTTCCGGAGCTATAAGTGGTGTAACGTGTAACTAACACGACCTTGTTTTATATAGGTATTATTAGTTAATATTCTTTATACTCTTTACAACCTCATTATACTTGTATAAGAAGACAATAAGATAACTGAAATTCACACCAGTACTGCAAAAAACGTGAAACGTAAACTATTGCATGGGTCACGTTTTTTAATTGGACATTGAAACTGAGAAATCTATAGAATAATTAATGGATACTAAAAGCTGGAAGGAAGAAATCTTAAATTCGCTATTCATATAATTGAACATACAATTAGATATGAAACTGGAGCGAGGCGAATACTTGCCTAACATAAATTAAAAAAAACTAACCCAATCAACAACCATTGATTTACATTTAGGTAACACACAGATGCATTTTGCTCGCGTTTGAGTCATTTTGTGCACTTTATTAACACTACCAGCACAAAGAATTACCGAAGGAAAATATCTTCAATACGGGTCACTCTTACCTAGAGTGCATTTTCCAATCAATATGTTATTGTACTTTCATCTTAAAATCATACCACAGGTTCGTTGTAACATGTGTTAATGGTACAATAATCAGAATTCTCTTGGCATGATAGATTGTACCTACGCTAACCTTCGTGAAATTTTCCACAGGCCAATAAAAAACAAGGAAATTGCAGGATCGATCGCCCTGTTTACTGACCTCGATTCTAGATCCAATATTCTTCGTATATTACTTTTGTTTACCTGAAATCGTGAGAAAAATACATTAATTCACAAACAAGTCGCATAAATTAAGGTTACTTACGAGTTTACTTAGATAACTTAGATGTTCAGTGGTAAATATAAATGAATATTAAGGTTTCTTTGGGATGATTACTTGCTAACTTGAGCCGATTTAGAATCGAGGGTATTAAAGTAGGTTCGCTTATTTAATTTTACTTTGCATGCGATTCGGTCCCTTACTGGAGAGAATTACTCGAATTACGCGGAACGAGGTTAGTTAGGACTGATCCAGTTAGAGTCCAACGTACCTATCCCTTGTAAATTAATTCCAGTTGTAGGTACTACTTTAAACTCACTAACACCGCTGGGAAAGAGATTGTAGATACATAGTTAACTTCAAGAATCGTCTTCATATCGTGTTAAATACAATAACCTGTCAACTGTAGCTTTTTTGCCAAAACCTTTATTATTAAACGCACGGAAATTATCTTAGGTACTTGCCACGAAACCGCTCAACTACAGTCTTCTGGAAATACGAGTAGGTATGTGTCCAATGTCCATGTAAGACGTATATGTAAGTCATACATATAACGAGTACAGTACAGTTGTGCTGTCTTGTATAAGCTATACTAACTAACGGTAGTGCGGTTTTCGATCGGGTTGCAATAGTAAAGTTCATCCAATGCATAATAATGTGGACTGCTGGGGAAACACAGTTGGCCTGTGCTGTGAGCACGCGACATTCCTTTTATAGGGAAAATGGAACTTGCAAATCCATATGCGTTGGCATAGTTCGAGAAGTCGAGATGATTTGAGAAATCGAGCCTTCGGTAAGGATTTTACTACTATTATAAACATCTCTACTGTGATAGGAACTTTTATTAACATTGAATCGACTGATATGGTTTCTACGAGTTCCTTTGCGTAAAAAGAGATAAATTCGAAGGCGTCACCTCATGTTAAATCCAGTCGCGTACATCACCTTATGCGTACGGGCAGCTGTTACAATGGACTCGTTAGACGCGCTAGATAGCATCGCATCGATTCTATAACCTGAGTATCGAATCGACGGGATCTATACCTATAGCGTACCTAAATGTGATTCATGTGTTTTTAAAGTCATGAATTGATGTAAAGCATCACTTTTGAGTCCATCTAAGAAAATTGAGAATGTTAATGAGACAGCTGGGCTTTATATATGACAACATATCGCGCTAGTAATTTATGTTTCCCAACCATTCAAGATAGAAACGATGCCTAAAAAGGGGCATCATCTAGCAGTTGACGGGTGACTCGAACGTATCAAACAATAGTGTTATCTTGGATGTAACAAATAGGCAAACATTCGCATTCTAGGGAGCAATGCACTCCGTCAATGCAGTCGCATTGGCCTCGGGAACGTGCGTCAGCACGGCTCGCGCTGTTTCAGCTCTGAACAACCTTATTAGAAAAGTAATAGAGTTCTAAAAGGCGAGATCAAAGGTGTTTTTTTTTTCTAATAGACAAGCCAAGATTTAAATACGTCGCGAAGCTCAGAATTGAAAAAAAATCACACCCTTTGATATGCTAAGTCGGAACGGCGAACCGTAAATTTGTCTACATCAATAAATTCAACGTTCTATACGCCTACGCTGTAATTTTCGTCGGAGCCACAAAGGCAGCTTTCTCCAAACTATTAACTGCGTGACAAACGTGTGTTTAACTACAGCTACATGTATTAACATTACGGTTTACATTTACACAATAGATAACATGGCCTCTAGTACCCACAGCATACAAACGAACTACAAACGGTTTCATTATGGAATGCTATCTATATGTCACACGAGACAAACGGCATACTTCGACTTCGATACTCGTACAATGCGAGGCACTTGCCGAGCCAATGCTTGGTGGAAAATACTGACGAACAAAAGATAACGGCTAGAACATGCCAAATGCCAAGGCTTTGTTTAAAAAAAACATTCACGTAAAAATATCTAGACAGACTACGCCAGTAGTCGAATTCTCAATGCTTTCTCGTTTCATTAGTTTTGACGACAAGGTAGGTATAAAAGTTTCACCATTGAATAACATCTTCCCAGATACCACCATTTCGCAGTGCAGTGGTGGACTATTTCATGGTTGTAAAATATCAAAAATATGTCTGTCACCTTCATTCGATCGTTCGTCTTGTCCAGCAATCCCAGTTTATAAGTTTTCTACAAATAATTTATCACTTTACAAGCGAAATAACGTTGTATTATTATTCACGAGCGGCTGGTTCGTGATTGACCTCACGAATCACCCACTTTCGTCACCTTGGTCCGACGGAAAAATATCGAAATATTTTTTATCCAAACAGAAATGTAATACCTACTTCACTTCGACGGTCAGAAATCAACTTTTCTGTTTTGTATTCAATTAAAAAGCAAAATGTAGTGTTTGACCACAAATTCGAGGTGCCTACCATATACCATAATATTATAAAGTGCCAAATTTTTTATTAAATATTGTAAGTTAATATTAGTTTATATTCATTACAATACAGTCGTGTTACAAGCCAAAACATGCAAATGACATACATCGTACGGCTTTAAGCGTAGAAGCGACGAAGCATGTAGGCCCACTTTTAACTGCACTATTATTAGATACGCCACTTTTAGCCCATATGACTTCACAATTTCGTAGATCTTAACTCGAAGGAAACCTGCGCAAATTCCGAATACAAACAAAACAATCCCGAGATTCTGAGATGCCTGTATAACACAAATCCATACTAATATTAAAATGTGAAAGTGTGTTTGTTTGTTTGTCCTTCCTTCACGTCGCAACGAGTGGACCGATTTGGATAAAATTTGGTATGGAGATAGTTTGAGACCTTGGCAATAACATATATGGCAATACATTGTCTCAAACTTTCGCGATACAGACTCATATTAAAGACACCACCAACGGGACTTAATCTTATTAAATTTTTACGCGATTAAGTCCCGTTGGTGGTGTCATTATATATGGCAATAATTTTTTATTCCGATATTTCTACGGGAAAGAGTTTTCCACGGGTCAAGCCAAATTTTCAATACTTCTATAACTGTCTATATGTATAGTATCATCGGATACGCAAAAGTTTCGAGATAAAAATAGTCTAAAATTTCCGCATACCTACACATTTTTCTTTATGTACCTATGAGTAGTGTAGATGAATCTAATAAATAACGGCTGTGTATAAGTTTCGTGAGTGAGTTACGTGAAAATTATGCTCGGCCCGACGAATAGGAAGTGGTAACGACATATTATCCTTGAAAAGAACGCAAATTTAGTACAATTTCTGCGTGCCCGCCTAGACATGACTTGGGAGTGGGAACCGAACCGACTAACGATATTATAATGAGGGCTAATTTTATACGCCAGGTCTTTATGGTGGACTTATTTATTGCGTACATAACCGTTCAGACCGGCTGGAATGGACACGCATTTTTAAAGCAATGAGCAGCCATAACCAGCCAGTAACCTATTACTGTCCACAGCTGGACATAGATCCCAACCCAAAGCACGCCAATGAAAACGGTCCTCGGCAACTCGCATCCACTTCTGGCGGCACACATTATAAAACCGATTTTAAATAAAAAGCCGAATTGCGTTGCGATATGTCTCAGTGTGGCCAAAATTACACAGCTTGCTGATTTAATTTCAACGTCTACACGTGAACTGTCAGGTTCAATAGTTTTTGGTTAAACCTACTTTGTTTGTTGCTAGGGGTAGGGCCTGGTCTAGGTCCGTTCGGGGAGGTACTACCGTTTTTCACCGCTAACCTGCCGGCAAACAGCAGTGCTCGCTCTGTTGTGTTCCGGTAGGGGGTTAAGATAGCCGGAGAAAATTCTGGCACAGAGGCATTCCATATTAGGCCTCAGCGTAGGCAACGCATTCGAGATCTGAATGGGAGATCATAGGATTGCGGTGTCCATGCGCCGCATTGATCACTTACCATCAGGTGGGCTTTGCGCTCTTTTCCTTATACCAATTACATCTATGCTTTAAAACAGTCTGTAGGCCTTGAGGGTAAACCTGTCAGTAGAAATAAGGCAAAAACACTAAATCGATTCTTTCTCCGCGCGTAATGAAATGTAAGTAACTGAATAAAAACCGCCCGAGAGCGTTATTAACCAGGTACCCGGCGACACGGTTACGAGCGAATGTATCGGCCGACATCGATGGAATTGAAGCCGGGTCGATGTCGACTGGTCTTGAGTCTTGAGAAACCCTCGAGTATATCGGAGTGAATAAAATAGCTCGTACGCTAGTAATTGAGTGGAGTTTATTTTATTTCATTTAATAACAACCGTAACTCGAGAAATTGGATTGCTTCTCCGCGAAGTCCTCATGGGATGATCAAAATTAACCTAATATATCCAAAGCTCTTTAGATAAGACATACGAAACACAGAGTGTCTTACCTTACCTAGTGCAACATGTTGTTAGATTAATGTGTCATTTACCTTATTTTCCAAAAGCATGACTCTAAATTGTTAGCTTAATCTGCCTCGATGTTACCTGGCGAGGTGAAAGTTTGTGACACTGACTAATCGGCCGTGTCAGTATGTTTTGCTTTTTACATTTTGGCCGACCACGAAGAAAGTTTGCTACGACGGTGCTAGAGAACGGCACAACAATCTTGGAATTGGAGACGAGCTCGAGAACGCCCCGGACATAGAAATTTAGCGGCGTAAATTATTTGAAGTGGGTTTGTGATCGTCTTGTACGTACAGTCGAACATACATATTGATACTATTTCTTCAACTCAACCCATCCCACATTGTAATAATTTTGTATTACACAAAGTATTGCACTAGCCTGAAGATAAGACAAACAATAGAGATGGAGCACAATACGTTTCATAATGCTTCCAAAATGTCAGGCTGTTCAAGTTGACACAGACGGGCCAGACAGACGGTTATCATTATGGACGTCGAATTATGAAACCGCGTCATGAAAGCAGCATAATTAGTTATCGATTCGCGACTAATTAGCGACTGAAATGATAAATGACTCCATTTAATCTATACGCGGCCGAGAAAGTTAGGATAGCGTGCAAAAGTGTCACCAACTTGTAAAAATTTGTAAATGATAATAGCAAAGATCGTGATAGTTTAGAAAACAAACATCTATATGCATTTGAAGAGCATGCATGGATGGACGCTAAGGAAACGGTCCCAACATCCTATCACATCAGTGACGCCGAGATCCCAGGCCGCTCCGGATAGTCGTTGGCAACGTCAACGATCTGCTAGGCTACCTTCAGGAGCTGGCAGGATAGCACCGCCAGCCCGGACCTCGCAAAATAAGAACAGATTAAGACGTCATGTTGCGGGAAATCGTGTAAATTGAGATATCAGAGAGAATGGTTAGGGTTTTTGGTTTTAGCAATGTCGCGGTAAATGTGGCAACGACGCGGTTACGTAAGCGAGCGGGGGCGGGGGGAGCCGGGTCGGTGACCCGTATGGTCCGCCGGTGCCAATTCGCCCATCACACGACATCACGAAATCATTGCAGCGCATACATAGCTAACTGTTGAGCTGAGACGGGCGCTAACTTGGCGACGTTGCCAACGCGTATTCATTTTCATCTGGTGTAATGGATTTAAACTGATTCTTCGATTGTTTCTTGTCGAATCAAAGAGATGATGCAAAGCGAGGACTGACCGCGTCCGGGTTGCGGTAGCCCGTTACAGGATAAAATCATTGGAATTGCAAATGGAGCGCACACCTACTTATTATCGACGCAAAATGGCCGCTGCAGGAAACACCTTGGGGTTTTCAGCTTACTCAGAACAGGAAACGGTACCGCGAAACGTCTTAAGAGGTCTGCAAATTACGGTAGGCATCTGTAGCGACATCCGGGAGTCCCGTCCTTCCTAAAGTTTTTCCAGCGGTTGTGCGCATGAGTTTTTTCCTCTATTGTGCAACGATCCGCGAAATCAGCACGCCGTAAGAAATTTCGGACGAACGGCAACGTCGCAACAATGAAATAAACGTGACTTTGAAAATTGATCGTGTTGCGAAATGATCGGGCGAAATCGAGGCAAAAACGTTTCAACGGGGCTTTGGGACATGTAGGGAATCGAAATCACGTAGCAACTAAAAAGGTAGAGCCAACTATACTGCTTCGTGTAGGTGCATTATGGAACTTGAAAAAATAAATGCTCCAAATGTGGAAGAATATCGCATCAAGCCACTTAGGTACTGTAGAAGCAATTCCATAAACGACTTTAATAGTCAACTGCATCGAGAAAATAAGCTGAATTTAACCTTGTCTGCTTTGGGATCATAGCATTGAATTGAATGTAGTTCGCAATCAAAATAACTAGGTCCAAAGGCCTTTTGAAGCGAACTTGCAACCAGAAACACGAAAAAACCAGGTGGAAGGCGGCCGAAGGTAATTTGGCAAAACTAGCCCGCGGGCCGGTTATCGCACAACAAGCACCGCTCCTCATTACCGTCAAAATGCGCAGGCGCAGGCAGAGACGCCATTTTAATTTAACCCGCCATTGACAGCGCATTTATTTTAATTTGTTTTACTTGAGGAACTTAATGAGATAGGTACAAAATAACATCTGCTTAAAAGTAAAAAGTCCACTTCAAAATTCGGGATGGACAAGAGTATAAAATGTGGTCGGAAAGGAATCAGCGCATTGAACTAGACGCATGACATGACAATCAAATATCAAAATAATGTTCTCTCTGTCGGTGTTGATGATACAACTCTGGAACAACTTTATACTAGGTAGGTACTTTACAAAAACTTAAATTATTTAAATCTTACCTACTTATGTGAAATTGCGGAAACTTGTACTAAAATGTTACCTCAAAGCAAACTGTAAACAATGTTTGTGTATCAGAGATGGAAGAGTATAGATAGCAGTATATGTATAATTTTGTTTTGCGCTCTCATGAGCGACCAACTTTTATGCCGAAAAAATGACACGACGCGTCCAAAATATTCGCAATTTTGGGGATATAGCGGAATTACCCGCACGACTTGGCAACGTCGTGAGGGCGCGATATGCACGTAGCCACTCCGCCCCACTCGTGTAAACAAACAGCGTTGCGTCACAGCGCCCGCCGAATAAAAACACACCTAATCACCGCATGATAAAGCACCTATTGCCGCCGAGGTCGGTATGTTGATTACATTGTTATTCGCGAAATTTTCGCGTTGCTAGTAATTTGTAGGCATTCAATTTAGTGAAACACTGGCCATTACGAATGGCGGGATGAAGTTCGCGAAGTATTCAATTAGATACGCAGGCCAGCCGCAGTGATAATGTTACTTATACTTGACAACTACTTGTGTTGAAAATTGATCAGTTTTTCGTCCGACCGCGCTGTAAAAATGCAGCACGTGAATAATTAATACGGGTCAAGTGCATTCTGCACATGCTGAAGGTTCGCGCATACATATTCAGCATTGATCCACTTCGATCGTTGTTAAAAGGGGAAAAAACCGTAAAACATTTCAATCAATAGTTCGACTCAAATGCATTTCAACGAGCCAAGAAAATTTTCCATCATGAATTAGGTATACAGCGTGGTTGAAATCTTGAATTTCGAGCGAGCTGTGGGTTTCATTTTATCCATAAGCAATACAATATAGCTTGCATCTGAACGTTCCAGAATTCGAGATAATGTATGCCCAGGCTGTGTCACGTTGTGCGCTCACGGGGCGCGGCGTGTGCCACGCCACGTGGTCCCAACAACAACGGGATTTCCGTAAATTTATCCAAAAAGTAAGTCGCTTCACGCGATGACTTTCTAGTCTTTCTACACAGCGAGGGGACAGAAACGACAGCGCACGTGATTTGGCTGCGAAATGAATAGGCATATTTTTACATCCATATTATTATAATTATAATAATATTATAAATGCGAAAGTAACTCTGTCTTTCTGTCTGTTACCTCTTCACGCTTCAACAGCTGGACCGATTGAGATGAAATTTGGCACGGAGATAGTTGGGGTCCCAGGAAAGGACATAGGCTACTCTTTATCCCGGAAAACGCATAGTTCCCGCGGGAGCGCGATAACCGAATTCCACGCGGGCGAAGTCGCGGGCAGAAGCTAGTAATATTATAAATGCGAAAGTAACTCTGTCTGTCTGTGTGTTACCTCTTCACGCTTCAACAGCTGGACCGATTGAGATGAAATTTGGCACGGAGATAGTTGGGGTCCCAGGAAAGGACATAGGCTACTCTTTATCCCGGAAAAGGCATAGTTCCCGCGGGAGCACGATAACCGAATTCCACGCGGGCGAAGTCGCGGGCAGAAACTAGTAAGATTATAAATGTCTTAAAGAGTTCGCGGGCACTCCAGTAAACTGCTATAATTTTATTTTTGTCGATTTTCGTTACAAAATGTTGAAGTTACGACGCAACTGCCAAAGTGCTATCGCATTGTTTCATGGTTAGGTAAGGTAGGTGCTCATTAAATAATGTGATTGAACGGAAAAACTACGTAGCAATATTCAAGGACGTCGGAAAAAGAACTTAAAGCAGAGCAGCACACTTTTGGAAATCCAACATTGTGGTAAAAGTAGGCGCCAAACACAGTACAAAGGACCGTAACAAGATTTCGGTGCGGCGCTAAAGGAAGCCAACGAGCCGGATACTTTCAACTGTGCCCCAGATGCTGGTTAACGGTAAAGAGACCATCTCACGACAGATGTGCGAATGCATATTGCAACCGTCGGTAATTGTGAGCAGTTATAATCCCTTTCAAATCAATATGCGATGCAATGCATACGAGCAAGCGATAATGCCTGACACGAGAGGACAGTAGTCAGTACCAATTAATTAATATAAACTTGTCGACCGGACCGAAAACAGCACATTGCGGTGCCTATAACAAAAAACTGCTAACATCTCATGGAGATAGTTTAGGTAATGATAACAGGCCAGTGCAAGACGATTTTACAATTAAATTTCCCATTCGTATGCATGCTGCAGCGTAGATCAATCATTTGAGACAGGGCGATGATGATTGATCTAAAGCGAGATTGGTCGAGCGTCCATTTTCTTTCGGCTTTCCCGAGCTCCGTTACACGGTACGGTTTTAATGATTTTGCTTGTTGAGGTTTCAAACAGCAGCTCGGGTTTCCTTTGACCAAGCACAAACGAGTTGCAGGAAGTTGTTTTGAGATGCTATATCGGGGAGATGTTTTCGGAGCGGCACTGCATTATGCTGGCTTGATGTAGAGCGAGCGGACAGATCGTAACACAATATACAAGTTGCGCCACAGTGTCACACGTCATCCGAAATACACGTAAGAGTTGAGTGTTCTCGAAACGATTGCATGTATTCTGTAAGTTATAAAACGAGTTCAAATTCAAAGTCATATTGAAAACTGAATATCTGGAAAAAAAACAGTGAAGAAAAGTCGACTAGACTACAGAAATGTACTACGAATTTTAAAGGAACGTTCGCGGAGCGGAATAACGTAGTCATAACAAGGCAAGCAGGGGAATAATTGTCTGCGACAACTTCTCGACTTGCGTGGTGTGAATTCGCGTCAACTCGCGTTAGTGTACGGATCATTAGTCAAAATTTCCATTGGAAAATACGCAGCAACAAAGGGTATTTTCCATGGAAAATGGCACGCTCCGTTTAGTGGCAGCGCACCCATACGAAGCGACAGAAGTGTTGATGTGGTTAAGCAAATTTAATATTCATCAACTACCAAGCGCTAGTTCGACGTCCAACTTAATTAATACGAAATATGTTTCGTTAGAGCGCGCACTAACTTTAAAATCATTCAATATACTGATATTACCTCGTAAAACATCAACTTATGCAAACAGCTGTGCATAATTTTTTTAACAAATATTCATATCAGGTTTCGTTTTTAGCATTTGGTTTGCCATCTGACTGAATTAGATAATCTAATTAATCTGGTTCTTAGAGGTCGTCCAATTTGACATTGTATCTTTTTTTAAGTAAATAATACCATAAATAGTAATGTATTCCGTTTCGCGGATAAGACAAGTTATGATTTCACCGCTTCTTTAAAGAATACATAAATTAGCTTTGTAAATATCGAATCGATACAGATGTAGTAATTCTCGAGTTTGATAAAATATTAATAATATTGAGTGAAGATAATGAACATTATCATGCCTCAGTCGTCAGATACGACGAAGAACGCAAATGAAAGATGTTATTGGTAACCTTTCTGCACTGTATTCGGTCCATAAATTTTGCTATGTAAATACTGTGTTCATGCCGCAAGGAATTTTCCATGGCCATTATAATAATTTAAATTCAATATTATCAGAATAGAATGGAGTAGTGAAGTGACGTTTAACGTTAATAACATTACATACGAAATCATTGAGCCAAGGGCGGTTGTCCAAAAAATATTTAGTATCGTAGGATAACGTAGGTAAAATTTCACTATACATAAGTAGACTATACCTACTCGTAAAGTATTGGAGATAGATTAAATACGTCGAAATCATGTAGTCAAAATGGTGTAGATACATTAACCTATAATAAGTTATAACATATGGACGAACAGTGCCTAACAGAATATGTCAAAATATATGGAGCAAACTGACATTAGAAAATACGTTCCAATATGCCAAAAACGCCTCTTTATAACGAAGGCCAAACGGGTGCCCGAGCTGTTCGGGCACCCGTTTTACGGGGCCATTTTTCTCCGGCTGATTTTGAATCCTTATTCCGTACTTAGGGGCCGTTCAAGTATTACGTAAGCAGATTTCTTACCATTTTTTACCCCCCCGCCCCCCTTGTCATCAAAAGTAAGCAAAGCTCTTACCCCCTCCCCCTATGCTTACGTAAACATTTTTAGTTATAAATGTTTTTTATATTGTCATTTTAAAAATAGGAAGATCCATGGAAATATTAGGTTTAACTGATACACATAGAGTAAGGGACAAAAATATTATAATCAGAAATAATATAATAATAATATATAATAGATGCATTAATTAGACAAGTGAATAGCGCGCGGTAGGTAATTCCCCTAATCGGTTCTCAAAGCGAGTGCCTAAACATATGCATTATTTGCGGAAATCCCCGAAAATGCGTTTCGTTTTCACGCATAGACAATGTGAGGGTTGCCATTCATGTAAAAAAGTAAATAACTAACGATGACGTAATCATCATCTAGACCCCCTACCCCCCATGTCATCCAAAATAAGCAAAACAGAGACCCCCCCACCCCCCCTTGGTGCTTACGTAATACTTGAACGGCCCCTTACGAGTATAATAGATCAATGTGTAGATACCGGAGGACACCAATTACTGAAATCTTTTTTATCATTTCCTCTTTCGTTGTTGAATTAACGTTAATTAAAGAGCATGCAAATTTGTCTTTTTCGGACGAGTGTTTTTGTGCTTTTTGACAGTCTACTGCTGGACGGACGTGCGTAAGTTTTTTGAGCACTAAATATTTAGTTTTTTTAACTTCGTCCAATTTATATTTTACTTTATTATACTTATAGCAAATGTATAAAAAAATCGTTCGATACACGTGCGAAATTATGATTCTCTCTTTCGCACGCGCCAACTCCCTTAAGATGGCGCGTTACATGAAAAGACCAACTTTTCGCACTTGCATCAAAGTTTACTATTTCGTGGCTCACCTTGTAGCCAGTGTTATCACGTGCCGCGTGTTGCGAGACTGGGCTCAGCACGCGACGCTTCTTGGGCTGGTGGCGGGGCGAGGCCGGCTGGTAGTTGGGCTGGCTGGGCTGATTGCGATAGTGCGCCGTCGGCTCCGGGTACATGACATGCATTCCCTGTCGAAGAGAAACAGCTGGTCAATTAAAGTTACAAATGTCACAAGTGCAAAACGAAGGGGCTCAAATAAAAAATATATATGTCACGACTCACGACTCAATTAATAATGTGCGCGAATTAAGGAATAATTAAATCTGAGTGCCTTGCCGCGCGCCGTATTAGTTGTGTCGTGCTCTAGGGAGCAAAATGCCTCGGATTTGTTTGAGCGAAAGGAGATTCTAATTATTCTTTGAGCATTATAATTTTAAACAGAATAGGGATGACGAAAACTTTTTGTTCTTAGTCTATAAGGAAGATTATTGAAAAGTATTGGACACGTATTTTTTTCTTTTTTCACGTAATCAAACTTATACGGAGATATTTTGAGTTGAAATGTCGCGTGACGTCACGGTTAGGTACGATTTATACCTAACGGTGACGTAGTTAGCCCCCACTCTCCAATTTTAATGCGTTTTAACTTAGTCATTCTTTGTTAATTTGATAAAACAAAAAATACGTGTCTAATATTTTTTTATTACCTGACTGACGGACTAATTAGAATTTCGATTTCTTCACCCTGTCGTCATCCCTATTACGAAGATGCCAAGATGGTGTCATACGTTACAATATACATTTTTTTCAGATTTCATTACATCGAGTAGATTAAAAGGTTTGCATATGTCAAAATAATTTAAACTTAGTCACTTATTTATAGGAGACTCCGATGATATTTTTGGTGCAGGAAATGTGAACAGCACGAAATTAGAGTGTGCATACAAACGACTGTGACAAATGAAAAACACGCTCGTCCCTTTACCATTTTAAAAACCTGCCGGAAAGGGCTCTCGGACATATTTGGATTTCCAAGTAAATTGACAACTTTCTGCTTTGCATATTTTTCCAAGATTCATTTTCTTTTACAGGAAATCGTAAGCCGTGAAATTAAAATAGGATTTTACCGATGTTTTCATATTCTCTTCTCTTATTTATCGACGTTATTTTCTAAAAAACGTTCGACATAGACGCCCCGATAAAAAAAACATAGCAGTATAATTTTAAAGTTTAATCCCGAAACAATTCAAAACCCAAGGATCTAAACTTCGTACTTTCGTCAATTCTTATGAGATCTTATTTCGAAAACAACCCAAGTTTACAATAAATTCAAAAATGGACGCAATGCTATTCCGCGCAACGAAAATAGCACGCGTAACGCCTAACGAGCGCGCGGTCAATCTCAATACATTTTCGGCTTTAGTGGCGGAGTAATAAGCGGATTGCGTCGTAAAAATCAACTTTTCATTTGCTAATAGCCTTTACCTTGAGCCGTGTCGTCGTGCCAAGCCATCATAAAAAATATGGAGAACTAGCTCCTGCCCGCGAATTCGGTCATCACGTTCCCGCGGGAACTATGCGTTTTTTCGGGATGAAAGTAGGCTATATCCTTTCCCGGAACCCCAACTATCTCCGTGCCAAATTTCATCTCAATCAGTCCAACGGTTGAAGCGTGAAGAGGTAACAGACAGACAGAGTTAGTGACTTTTGCATTTATAATATTAGTATGGATATGGGTATAACAGCATAGGAAATGGTAAAAAACACGAGCACTGGCCCCAAGCGCCATGCTATACCAAAACATCGTCAATGAATACGTTCGATATTAATGTAGCCATTCTAATACAATAAACTGAAATATGAGCGGATCAAAACAATCTAGACTTACAATGAAACCTGACTCGCCTCGAGTCCGAGACAAAGAATCGCAGCCTTACGAAACGTTAAATCCGCTTATTATAATAAAATCGGAGACCAAACTTACAAGGTTTCAGCGAGTTTTTCCAAGGCGAGGGTTCCGTCCGACCTCTGGTTTAAGCCTAGTGTCTGTTCCTACACGCAACTATCCATATTAATATTATAAATGCGAAAGTAACTCTGTCTGTATGTCTGTTACATCTTCACGCTTCAACCGCTTTGGTATGGAGATAGTTGGAGTCCCGGGAAAGGACTTAGGCTACTTTTTATCCCGAAAAACGGATAGTTCCCGCGGGAACGCGATAAACGAATTCCACGCGGGCGAAGTTGCGGGAAGAAGCTAGTAATATTATACGTAGTGAATGAACGGCTCACACTCACATATCGAACGGTACTACCATTCGATATATTTTTTGATAATGTACCTGTCGGGCTTATTTTTTCCAGTCATCTAGCCTATTTCAATTAATCAGTTCAACCAGAATTCATAATAGAGTATCCGTTACTTATTTAAATAATAACTAATTAAAAACTCATTTAAATATCAATTTTGAAACTTAAACACATCTTTATTCGTTACCTAACGTGCGATAAGCATAATAAAGCAGGTTTTAATGGGATTTCCATTAAATTCCAAACTGTTGAGCCATAAAGCAGTGCAATCCGAAAAATACCTGCATTCCTGAAACTTTTTTTACACAATAAAGTCTTCTATATCTTATTTATTTACTTATAATTAATTACTCGCGTTAGTAATAGTGGTAATAGATAAAGACAATCGAAAAAAATAAGTGAATATGTCCTACGTCGTAATTGTCCTGATAAATCTGTCAAATAGATATGCAAGTGTATGTAATATTTAGATCAAATACCTACAACCCGAAAAAATTTACATTTTCGGACATAGGAAATTAACCTCTTAACTCAAAATAACTACATGAGTGCCAGTAATACCTATTATTGGTTTGGTTTGAAAACCAACATGACCAACCGCCTATCGTGGGCATCGACTTTCTAAACAGGATCGTGGGCGACCAAAATACGGCCTAGCTTTACAAGCGCCATATTTTTTCGGTAACTCGCATAAGCATCGTAACATGAAACAAAAAAGTTTAAAAGAACACATATAGTCAATTTTTTTTTTAATGAAAATAGAACTCTTTATTTCGAGACTCAAATTCCAATTATTTATAAAGAATACATGCTTTCCCTGGACTCTTCAAATAAATTTTCATGAGCTGAAAACGAAACGATTACAATTTATTTTGGATTGAACTCCTTAATCTCCTTGAGCTCATAAGCTATTGGGAATGATGTAACACTCTTAACGTTTTTAATGGGGCCAAACATGACAAAAATGTGGGAAAACTATAATGAACTCTGAGCGTTGTTTGATAAGAGTCCATTTTAGGTCTAGAGAAATAGTTATACCATTGCTTTTACCCCTGGACTCGTCAATTGATTTTACGATCATGGGCGCGTTCTAGAATAATCCATATTTTGTCTACTAATGCTAACTACAGCAGCGGTAGTTTCCATAACGGATTCTAGAATCGACAGCTGATACTTTGGGTGAACTGATGTCTGTGAACTTAGCATATCAATTTCGGGCATCTCACAATCTGATGACAGTTCTAGTAGCATCCCCAATAGTTCTACAGTTCTTGATAGTTATTTTTTATAGTTCTGCTCATTTTCGAAAAATAACGGAACTTTAAAAAATGAGATGCTAACTTCGCGTACCGAAAGTTAGCATCTCAAGAATTTTCGAGTTTTCTCTGCAGTTCTAGTAGCATCCCCAATAGTTCTACAGCCCTCGATAGTTATCTTGAATAGTTCTGCCCGTTTTCGAAAATTAGCGGAAATTTAAAAAATGAGATGCTAACTTCACACTCGGAAACCTAGCATCTCAAGAGTTTTTGAGTTTGTTCGACAGTTCTAGTAGCATCCCCAATAGTTCTACAGTTCCTGATAGTTATTTTCCATAGTTCTGCTCATTTTCGAAAAATAGCGGAAATTTTAAAAATGAGATGCCAACTTCACAATCGTAAACCTAGCATCTCAAGAGTTTTTGAGTTTTTTCGACAGTTCTCGTTGCATCCCCAATAGTTCTACAGTTCCTGATAGTAATTTTCCATAGTTCTGCTCATTTTCGAAAAATACCGGATATTTTAAAAATGAGATGCCAACTTCACAATCGTAAACCTAGCATCTCAAGAATTTTCGAGTTTTCTCTACAGTTCTCGTTGCATCCCCATTAGTTCTACAGTTCCTGATAGTTATTTTCCATAGTTCTGCTCATTTTCGAAAAATAGCGGAAATTTTAAAAATGAGATGCCAACTTCACAATCGTAAACCTAGCATCTCAAGAGTTTTTGAGTTTTTTCGACAGTTCTCGTTGCATCCCCAATAGTTCTACAGTTCCTGATAGTTATTTTCCATAGTTCTGCTCATTTTCGAAAAATAGCGGAAATTTTAAAAATGAGATGCCAACTTCACAATCGTAAACCTAGCATCTCAAGAGTTTTTGAGTTTTTTCGATAGTTCTTGTTGCATCCCCAATAGTTCTACAGTTCCTGATAGTTATTTTCCATAGTTCTGCTCATTTTCGAAAAATAGCGGAAATTTTAAAGATGAGATGCCAACTTCACATTCGTAAACCTAGCATCTCAAGAGTTTTTGAGTTTTTTCGACAGTTCTCGTTGCATCCCCAATAGTTCTACAGTTCTTGATAGTTATTTTCCATAGTTCTGTTCATTTTCGAAAAATAACGAACTTTAAAAAAACAGATGCGTACTTCGCGTACCAAAAGTTAGCATCTCAGGAATTTTAGAGTTTTCTCTACAGTTCTAGTAGCATCCCCAATAGTTCTACAGTTCTTGATAGTTATTTTTCATAGTTCTGCTCATTTTCGAAAAATAGCGGTAATTTTAAAAATGAGATGCCAACTTCACAATCGTAAACCTAGCATCTCAAGAGTTTTTGAGTTTTTTCGATAGTTCTTGTTGCATCCCCAATAGTTCTACAGTTCCTGATAGTTATTTTCCATAGTTCTGCTCATTTTCGAAAAATAGCGGAAATTTTAAAAATGAGATGCCAACTTCACAATCGTAAACCTAGCATCTCAAGAGTTTTTGAGTTTTTTCGACAGTTCTCGTTGCATCCCCAATAGTTCTACAGTTCTTGATAGTTATTTTCCATAGTTCTGTTCATTTTCGAAAAATAACGAACTTTAAAAAAACAGATGCTTACTTCGCGTACCAAAAGTTAGCATCTCAGGAATTTTCGAGTTTTCTCTACAGTTCTCGTTGCATCCCCATTAGTTCTACAGTTCCTGATAGTTATTTTCCATAGTTCTGCTCATTTTCGAAAAATAGCGGAAATTTTAAAAATGTGATGCCAACTTCACAATCGTAAACCTAGCATCTTAAGAGTTTTTGAGTTTTTTCGACAGTTCTCGTTGCATCCCCAATAGTTCTACAGTTCTTGATAGTTATTTTCCATAGTCCTGCTCATTTTCGAAAAATAGCGGAAATTTTAAAAATGAGATGCCAACTTCATTCTCCGAAACCCAGCATCTCGAGAGTTTTCGAGTATTTTGCATGAAATACATCCGAAAATACATTATTTTGCCTCTATGAGAACACTCAGGCAAGAGTTCCAGCTTATACAATAACTAACTTTCCTATTCTAAACTCGATTTGGAAATTGTTTACGTCACGAAAACTATGTTTTTAATTATACATACTAGGGAGTGCAACCCGGGTACCCGGGTACCCGAAAACCCGGGTACCCGCCCACTTTTGGAGTCGGGTAAAACCCGGGGTTTGAGCCCAAAACCCGGTTTCTACCCGAATCGTAAAAACAACAAATATTTACGCAAATAACGAACAGTTTTCATTCTGTTTTCGAAGAAATACCTTTAACAATCCGTAATAGTACATTATTGCAGAGGCCGCCAAGTAGCGCATTGCCGGACGAGTCAGTTAGAAGGCTGAGCGAAGCGAAGCCTTCTATTAGTACGAGTCCGGCAATCGCAATTGCGGCTGAGGTATATATAATGCTTTTCTCAAACAGCGAGGAAATACGTAAGGTCAGTCGGGGCAAGTGCGCCAGGATGGGGTAAGTGCGCCTAACATAAATATATCGAAACCTATAAATATTACTCAACTAGTAGTTGGCTGTTTACAAGGCATAGGGGCGAAATAAATTTAGGCGCACTTACCCCACATCAGTATTTACTACTTCCATGATCGTGGAGGATTTGGCCATGGAAGCTGTACTTATTACTTCTATGGATTTGTCAGTTTCGGGGCAAGTGCGCCAGGATGGGGTAAGTGCGCCTAACATAAATATATCGAAACCTATAAATATTACTCAACTAGTAGTTGGCTGTTTACAAGGCATAGGGGCGAAATAAATTTAGACGCACTTACCCCACATCAGTATTACTACTTCCATGATCGTGGATGATTTGGCCATGGAAGTTGTACTTATTAAGTACCTCCATGGATTTGTCAGTTTCTAGAGGTGTCTCAAATAGCAAGCGAATTAAAAAAACACACACGACAATAATGTTTTTGCTGGCCAAGGCCAGCAATGGACAGCCTCGCGTCTTCTTTTTTTGAAAGTAACACGAACATTTCCAAGCATGTTTGAGAAATAGTACATTACTGCAGAGACCAGTAAGTAAGCCATACTGGCCAAGTATGATATTGACGGACCGAGGCGCCAGCCGAGGTCCGGCTACATACGCGGCCAGTATGGCTCTTACGGTCGAAGCAAGTATAGTGCTTTTCTCAAAAATGAAACACGAATAAAAGACAAAAATATATTTAAGAAATATTGAAGGTTACATTCATATTTGGGCACTTGCTAGTACTACACAACGAAGCATGGAATATACTGCCCATAAGCTTGACGGCTGCATTATTTGGCGCAGATGGTTAAAATAAGCCAGGAACACATTCTCTGACCAATTATAAGCTTTATTGTCTTCCTTCCACTTAATGAACTTTTCGTAATTTTTTAAATATCTCGCCTTTGACTTAGGTGGAAGTAAATTATTTTTGGATAACTCCGCCTCTGCTTTTAAGTGAGGAGGAGTGCCGTCCATATTGGAATCTGACTCACTTGAACTCATTTTATTCAAAAATGTATTCAATAACACGAACAAAATATGTTTTACTTAAAATCCCGCCTTAGCTCTAGCGCCTAGCCGACTGTCATTACGTTTTTTTTTTTATAAAGACTGCGTTTAGTTATTTGCACTGAGTTACTTGCACTGTTGCCAATCTCATTTTTTATTGGTAATAATTCATAATTTTTACATTGTAGAACTAATGTTCATGATTTTAACTTTAACTCAGACCGCTTTTTTTATAATATAAAACAAGTATTCCGAAGTCAACAATTATCTTAACTGTTTCCGCCTTTTTACACACTACAATTGTGAATTAAACGCAGCATGCAAACGTTCCGCGCACAAACCTTGTCGATAGGTTTTTTTTTTTAATATTGGATCATGTGTTTTTTATACGTACTGCCTATTGCGCTGGCCTATTTTAGTTTTTTATTGTTCTTAGTGAACATAATGAAACATTTTGTCATGTGCAAAATAAAAAGTACGTATACTTTAATAAATATGTAAATTTAAAGTGAAATGTCGTTCAAGGTAATTAATTTTTATCCTTTATCTATTTTAAATTTATATACGACCTCAGCACCTAATCCTTTGTATTGGTTGGTGGCGATGTAAAAATGTGCTTCGAAATTCAAATAACATGCTGATACGTAATGGAATTACATACGTACTTACTGGACAATTATTGATTCCAAATTCAAAATCTCGCTATTTACTGGACACTTCCAATAAGCCTTCGGTATGAGCTACTTACTGGATCCTTTTTAGCGATGTTATGGCAACATTACATAGCATTTTTGAGAAAAAACACTTGCCATCATCACTCAAGAAGATTTAAGTAAGGTGACCGGTGACACTAGTTCTACTACGGATAAGTATATTATCATTTGTTACTCATTGACTCAACTTGAGCTTTCCTATGAAGCTTATTTAGCGCCAACGTCTTAGATCCGTAAATCATAATTGACAACACACTGCTCAAATACTTTTGACTTGAAACACTGTGGTAATTTGGGCGAAAAGACACAACGAAGCTTCCCGTTCCCGAATGCTGTATATCCGAGTCGGATTCGCCGCGTGCGTGACCTTTTTTACCCGACTGCGCACCGCAAAGGAGGGTTATGTGTTTACCTGTCTATGTATGTATGTATGTATGTATGTATGTATGTTTGTTCCTTTGTGGCACACTAGAGATCAAACGCGTGGGTCGATTTTAATGAATCATACGTCAATCGATTCGTCTGAATTGCGCGAGTGTCACTGAAGATATGAAATTTATCAAAATTCAAAATGGCGGCTACCAGACGCCATATTGTACAAAATAAAAAAATAAAAGTCAACCAACTATGGCATGTGAGGTATCGTTGAATAGGTATTTAAAAATCATTATTAGGTTTCTTTGACCATTTTTCAGGCAAAAGAACCGTTTATGATTTATAACGATTCAAAGTTCCTTTACTAACCACGTAAAGTAGGTACCTACCTATCCACCCAGTAGTACATCCGTTCGAATTAGCAACACAGGAAATAATCTAGACCAACGAGTCTTCAAGCAGGTCACGACAACTATAAAATACTTAATAATAATGTTTTTCATAAATCTCAAACTTCAATCAAGTACGTACGCATGTGCAATGTAGTGTACCAGTAGCGTCATCTATCCGTTGACTTGAAGACTTTTAGTTTCGTTATTACATTTAAAGTGTCAATAGTGTTATTTACCTACTTAATACAGTAAAATATAACCTAATTGATTATAGGTACCAATTAGGTACACTAGTCAGTACTCAGCGCTCGTAAATAAATAAAATAGCTACCTAATACTCTTATGTAGTACCAGTAGCGCCATCTATCGGTTGACTTGCAGAATTTTAATAGGTTCAGGCTTATGTAGCGTTTTGAGCCGGGTTAGGTCTCTAGAGGGATTAATAATCAGTAATTTAGATCATCGCAAAGCTACTTAATAATCCCCACGATAGCAACTCTCTCCATGAAATGACAAGATTGCGGAATTTACGGTCTTTTAATCCCTAACTAAAAATAATAAAATAAAAAAGTTAATTAAAAAAAACAAAAAACCCGACTGCGTAAAAACTAAAAAGAAAAAAACAAGACTACTTAGTTCAGTAGTAGCTAGGATTATGTTAAGTAATTGATTGCTATTGAGGAATCTAAAGATGCCTACAGTCGGGACCCATTTAAAATCTAGGTTAAAATGTTACAAATAATGGGTCCCGATAGTAGGCATCTTTAGATTCCTCAATAGCAATCAATTACTTAACATAATCCTAGCTACTACTGAACTAAGTAGTCTTGTTTTTTTCTTTTTAGTTTTTACGCAGTCGGGTTTTTTGTTTTTTTTAATTAACTTTTTTATCGAAGTTTGACTAACTCGTAACTAACAAGACCGTTTACCCAGATTATACAGATAGTATACCTACATAATCGTCAAGAATCGCGCAGAGCCTCTAATAATTAAGGGAGTTAGTTGGCCCTGCGTGCACATTATTTTCGTCTTGTCCATGTAAATTTTCAGACCAACTCTATCAGAAACTCTGCTGAGGTCAACGAGCATGGCAATGGCACTGAGGCCTTCCATGGGTCCTTTGCCTCATCCATGAATACAAAATCGTCGGCAACTCTCGCCATTTAAATTCGTGCCCCTTCCAGTCCAGTCCAGAATCTTTAAAGCGTCCAGGAATGCAGCGATGAATAGCTTTGGAAAGATCATATCGAAGGCGCTCTCAGAGTCCACGTTACTTATACTGGTTGGTCTTCTGTATAACTTGCCACAACGCATGTATGTGGTCTACACGGTACTCTAGCTTCTTCCAAAATAGGCTTGTTAGAAAGGTTGAAAGTAGTAAAAACTGCGCGTGAGATGGTATTGGATCGCAATGAGAGGACTTGCGAAAACAGCTTGTAAATATTTAGCAGCTTAAAAATAGCTGAATTTAACATCCATCGCATGCACGATGACAAATGGGCCAAACTAGCCATCGAGTGGCTACCTCGGGACGGACATCGTTCAATCCTATCCGTCTGTTGAGCTATCGAGCTACAAACATCGCCTAAATACTGCAGAATCATCTCACGCCTCACGTCTATGACCTTAAACCAAGATTTTGATGTTCTACACGTTTTTATTTTTATTTTTATGAAACCCGGGTAGATACCCGGGTAACCCGGTTTTCTGAAAAAAAGACGGGTATTACCCGGGTTTCAGATTGCACCGGTTTTTGCATTCCCTAATACATACGTAGATACGAATGTATTTCAGCAGTTCTAGCGATCACTGTCCATATTTATTGTATCATCTCAAGATGTTAGTTTTACAGTCCTTGATATTCATATACATATACCATTGGGTGAACCTATTTCTGAAAAAAAATTAACGATCAAAATTTCCGAGATGCTAACTTCACACTACAAAAGCTAGCATCTCAGCAATTTTCGAGTATTTGGAAAGAAATATGTTCGAAAACACATAGTTCTGCCCCAGCAAGAGTTCCAGCTAGAAAACAATAAAAATCGTGATTTTCACATTTTCATAATAGGAAGGGTGGTATTTTTCAATAATTCTCATTTGCATCTCAGCAGATTTGGATAGATACGCCGTCAACACTATTACAATAACTATCTTCTCTATTCTAAAACTATGTTTGTATTATAAATACCTACACACGAATGCTATCTACATCTGTTTCAGCAGTTTTAGCGCCCAATGTCCACAATTCTAGTAGCATCTCCATTAGTTATACAGTTCTTGATATTGATATAACATAGATATGCCGATTTTGAAAAAAAAAGTACGATCTAATTTTATGAGATGCTAACTTCATACTAGAAAAGCTAGCATCTCAGCAGTTTTCGAGTATTTTGAAAGAAATACTTTCGAAAACACATAGTTCTGCCTCTATGAGAACACTCAGCAAGAGTTCCAGCTAGAAAACAATAATAATCGAGATTTTCACATTTTGCCAGTAGGTACGGGAGTCAGGAAAAATATTATTTTTCAGGAGTTCCCTTTAGCATCTAAGCAGTTTTCGATAGATACGCCTCCACCATGATTACAATAACTAACTTCCCTATTCTAAACTCGATTTGGAAATATTCATGTCACGAAAACTATTTTTTTTGTATCATCAATCAATCAATTCTTTATTTCATAATCATTCAATCATAAATACCTACACACGAATGCTCATCTATTTCGGCAGTTCTGGAGATCACCGCCTGCAGTTAGTTTTCAAACCGGGAGTGAAAAGGTTTTTACAGGGTCGGCAGCGCGCGCGAGTCATGCCTCTGGTAATTGCAAGACTTGCAAGCGCCTTGCTTGCCACTCCTAATGTACGATTCCCACCAGACGCGCAGAATCGAAAATATTTATTTTATGTGTAAAGGAATTTATACCGTCTATCCCTTACCGGGGTACGCTCAATGTCAAATCTTGAGGATTATTAATCTAAGAATATCACTTTGTAAATTTGTAGGTTATGTTTATTTTTCAATGACATTGACAGGTTTTTTTTTCTTTGATGTCAGACGTGGCTTTGTATATACAGCCAATGCCTCCAATGTTCACCGACGAGTATCAATGAATTTCAAAATTCAATATTTAATTTGATACGGAACCAAAGTTAAAATCCTTCAAATTAGTATCGCTAAATAGCCTATTATACGTAATAAAAATGTAAAAAAAAAACATTGATTTTTTTTGATCATACCCAATTTGATTAGTACCTAAAAAACTGGTTTGAAGAAATGAGTAAGTTCTCGGTGCCAAACTGCTGATGTCTTTGTCACTTGCGCGCAATTATTGTATTGCCGTCTCACACGCACGATGTCATTTAACTGCCGCCCGTCCTGCCGAATCGGGAAGAGAAGAGCAGAGATTAGGTCATACTCAACCTTATTTTTATAAGGGCCGCAAATACATTATGAGCTATGGAGCCGCGGGCCGCAAGATAAAATGAAAAATGGTTTATTAGGGATTAATTACTTACTATATACTACTAAAAATTATTGATTGAAAAAAAAATACATACAGTGTAAACTCTTTATAACATCATTCTATATAACGATAAACTCCGAAATGAGCACCATTTGGCTGGTTTACCTTAAAAACCACGCATTAAAAAACTTTATAGCGCAACAACCATTCTCTATTACGAAGAAATGTGTTCATATTTTGACTCCGAAAATATTTATTACCTGTGGACGTTATCTTATCAAGCTACAGAAGATGCCGACTAACCCTTTAAGGTCCCAACGTACCTGAGAGGTTGTAAACAACCGTCTTGCTTTTGTTATTGTTAATTGTTGAACACGTGCATCATTACTCATTAGGCTTGATTTTCTTGGAAATGATGGTCTCTAACATACAAAACAAGTAATGGCATACCAAAAAACATCAGGCAAAGTTAACAGACAGACAAAGATAAAGAAAAAAATAATTACCTACGTAATTATCGTGAATTTGGTTGTTTTTCTTTCTTCATTCCATATAACGATAACTCTCTACTCTCTATAACGATAGAAACTGCTTGGTCCCTTGTGTTTCGTTATAAAGAGTTTACACTGTACCTACTAATTAAAAAAAAATACTAGTCGGACCGGTGAACTTCGCTTCACCACGGATTCCCATACAAAGTTATTGTTAATTTTTTTAGGTACCTACCTATTAATATATGTGTAATATAAAATATACGCGCATATGCGAACTCTTTATTCGCAAAAATTTACTTAACACTGTCTTAATTATTTTCGAGGGACAATGGCCAAAGATTGTTTAAATTATTTTTTAACCTCTTTACCTAAAATATAATTTACTAAGAACTTACAAGTGCTGCATGGTTTTTTTGGGCTCAAAATGGCACAAAAAATCCTCTCATCTAACAACTACCGATAACTGAGCGCGAGCGGCCCGCGGGTTGAGTATTGCTGGTACTGCTGGTAGACGGTGCGGTGGTGGTGGCGTGGCGGGCGACAGTGCGCCCGTAGCGATGGGGCCCGTGAGGGATAGATTAGATTGTCTAGTCTAAGTAGGTAGTTTGTGAGCTTACAAGGTTACAAGACAGCTTGTGTGTCTATTGTTTTTTTATAAAATTGTATATTTCCGTGTCTAAGTAAACTAATAGCAGTACCTATTTTTAAAAGCCTTTATTATTACTTACATACTTTTATCAACCGACGAAAAAAAAAGGAGGAGGTTCTCAATTCGACGCGTATATTTTTTTTTTTTTTTTTTCATGTATGACCACGCATAACTCCGTCAATTGTGAACCGATTTCGTTGATTCTTCTTTTAATTGAAAGGTGTATCTTCAACTTGAACTAATTTCATAATCTGGTTTAGTTCTGATGATGGGATCCATGACAAAACGAGGGAACTCCTCGAACTTTGTTAGCATGTGTATGATTTTGGCATCATTTTCAAAGACTACAGTGACACTTACGTCCCATCGTACACATGTTTGGAAACTGTAGCCGAAAAAAAATTTTAATTAAAAAAATAAAACCGACTTCAAATTCCGACAGCCAGTGAAGTCGGTGTCAAGTGAACCGCCCCAGAGCTATGACTACCTTATAGTAAACTTGGCACCAACTTCACTGGCTGTCGGAATTTGAAGTCGGTTTTATTTTTTTATTTAATTTTTTTTTTTTACTTTCAACTGTTCCGTTGGCTGTCTGTCTGTAATCAAATCTTGCAAGTTGAATTTGATCCACTTCCCGGTTTCCTATTTAGCTGAAATTTTGCACGAATATGTAAATCGCGTGACAATGCAATATTATAATGACGTGGAGCTGATCTGATGATGGAGCTGGAAGGTCGCCATCGGAACTCCGTAAAAAAACACAACCCTATCGAGTTTGGGCTCGTTTTATTCGTCTTGAAGGGTAGATGAAGGATTTACAAGGAAAAGTACAGTCAGCAATAAAATTTGAGAAAGTTAATGATACTGTGAGAGCTCGAAGAAATATTTTATAAGTAGGTACTTACTTATTTAAAGGGTTTGTTTTGTCACACATTTGTATAGGTACCTACCCTCAACAGCAATGAAAACAGGTCACTTTTTACCTATGGAAAATCCTATACTTACATAGACCCGTTTTCATTGCCGTTGTGTGAAAAAAGCTGTGGTAGCCTAGTGGTTCGACCTACCTCTCATGCCGAGGGTCGTGGGTTCGATTCCGACTCGCACCTCTAAGTTTACTGTGTGGCGAAGGAAAACATCGTGAGGAAACCTGCACGCATCTGCGAAGTAATTCAAAGATGTGTGTGAAGTCCCCAATGCGCACTGGGCCCGCGTGGGGACTATAGCCCAAACCCTCTCATGATGAGAGGAGGCCTGTGCCCAGCAGTGGGAAGCAAATAGGCTGTAGTAGTAGTAGTAGTGTGAACTGTGAACATAATTATATACCTACCTACCTATTGTGTAATATTTATGTAAGTAGGTACTCGTATTTTTTTGTGTAACAGATGATCTCTTAAGTCTTAACTAACCAATAATCATGTCTCTTAGGTACTTGACGGGCGGCAGCGGCATGTGTTTTATGGACACATAAACACATTACGCGATCTTGACGCCCGCCGCGCATCGGTTAGCAACCGTAGCGCGCAATGTGTCAGTAAAACGCTCGCCGCTGCCGCCTTCGCGCGAAGTTGTGGCTTGTGGCGTGGCGTGCTTGTGGCCAAGCCGTTAGCTAGGGCTCGAATACTCATATCTGAGAAAACTCAGTTTTAGCTATTTTCACCCGATCAAAGCTCGGTCGCCCAGGTATACTACCTACTTTGAACACTAATTAAAACTTGTAACTATAGGATTTCTATTTACCTACTTACCTATTTCCTTATTTTTCCAATCTATCTCCAAAACGGCTGTAACGATTTGGACGAAATTTGGGGTACAGGAAATTACGGGGGCGACAAGTCTATCTAGCTAGGTGTCATATCTGAGAAAACTCGGCTTTAACTATTTTCTTTTCACCAAAGATTCGCCCAGGTCTAGGTCCTAGGTAGGAACCTACTTAATGCGCTCTAAGTTTAAAAGCCCCCGCCTGTTTTCATTTTGACTGGCGGACCAAATCTAAATAAAATCAAAATCTAATGTCCTAAGTAGGTACCTATAGATGACATTTGTAATGCGCAAATGATTTAATTTGCATTAGGTAGGTATTAATATTACGGCAGAACATATTTGACGTGCCGGTGTCGCGGTAGTAGGTACTAGTCAAGCCAAGTTCAAGCAAAAGAACTGGCTAGCCAGCGCCAAGCGAAATATTACACGAGCCACTTGGTGCCACTTTTGACCCTTCTATACCTACCTCAATACCTCTTTAACGTAAACACACAAAACTACGCGTGTTCAATTATATCCATAAGGATATGTATAGAAGCCCAAATTTCATGAAGCTTGCTCAAACGGTTATAAAGATATGAGGGTCAAAAATTCGTAAATTTTAGAACTGACTGACTGACATATAGTACCTAAATCTAACCCACTTCCAGGTAACCTAGAAGGATGAAATTTGGAATCCAGCTCGATAATTGTGTGTAGGTAAGCGTAGGAAAAAATAAAAAAACTTGAAATTTCCGATTACTTATTAGTATTACACTTTAGTTCGAAACAAGATTGACGGTACAAGAATTTTAGAAAAACTGTTGTAACTTTATGTACCCAACGAGTACTGCCACAAGCACAGAATAAGTAATAGTAGGTACCTACAATACAAGCGACTCCGGCCCGCGCTGTTTGCGCCCCCGTGGCCGGCGGCGCGCACACAGCTCTACCGGCACGCGCCCTTTTACAGCTCTCTGCTCGCGGCCTCGCCGCCACAGTGCGACCTGTTCGCGACTAGTATACACAACACAAACTATTGTCAGAGTGGAATATAATGCTAGAACGAAGGATGGATGATTAGTTAGGTTTATACATGGTGGGTCGGATCGTATTGCAGATAATTTACCCACAACCCACAGTACCTATCGGCTATCGATTCTAAGCAAAATGTATAGGTTTTTAATTTTTTTTTAGTAGGTAAAATAAAAAAATATATATATGGGATTGTTGGTGCGAGCGACGTCTGACTGAATCCCATACAAAATCATTTTTTTTACTTAATGATTCAAATAAATAATTAAATTTAATGATAATGAATGAGTCATGAATGAAAATTTTCTATTACAAACTTATCATTTGCGGTCGGCGCAGTAGACACGGCTACCGCACCGATCGCAAATAATAAGTTTGTATTAGTGTTAGATCTCAATATAGTACCCACATAACAATTGGTTAATTTCTGTACAAAAAGCAATGATATCCCCTCAAAACATAATTTGTGAAATGAAAACCAAGTTCAATTATGATATGTGGTAGTCGATTTCACCAGCAAAAGAATTGAGATATATATGTATAAAATAGGCACACCTATGTATATGAATATCAAGAACTTTTAAAAATAACTACTGGAGATGATAGGTACAAGAAATGTGGACAGTGATCGCTAGAACTGCTGAAATAGAAGTAACATTCGTTTGTAGGTATTTATACTTAATTAGGAACATAGTTTACGTGACGAATATTTCCAAATCGAGTTTAGAATAGGAAAGTTAGTTATTGTAATCATGTTGGAGGCGTATTTATCGAAAACTGCTGAGATGCTAAAGGGAACTCTTTAAAATCCATCTTTTCTGACTCCCGTACGGGCATTTACTGGAAATGAAATGTGGAAATGTGTTTAATATTTTATAGCTGGAGCTCTTGCTGAGTGTTCTCATAGAGGCAGAATAATGTGTTTTCGGATGTATTTCATGCAAAATACTCGATAACTTCTGAGATGCTACCTGTCGGACTGTGAAGTGAGGTCTAATTTTTTAAAGTTTCGTTATCTTTCGAAAACGATCACAACTATGCAAGAAAGTCTCAAGAACTTTAGAACTATTGCGGATGGAACGAGAACTGTTGAACAAACTCGAAAACTCTCGAGATGCTAGGTTTAGGAGAGTGAAGTTGGCATCTCATTTTTAAAATTTCCGCTAATTTTCGAAAACGAGCAGAACTATTCAAGATAACTATCGAGAACTGTAGAACTATTGAGAATGCTACTAGAACTGTAGGGAAAACTCGAAAATTCTTGAGATGCTAACTTTTGGTACTCGAAGTTAGCGTCTATTTTTTTAAAGTTCGTTATTTTTCGAAAATGAACAGAACTATGGAAAATAACTATCAGGAACTGTAGAAATATTGGGGATGCAACAAGAACTTTCGAAAAAACTCAGAAATTCTTGAGATGCTAGGTTTACGATTGTGAAGTTGGCATCTCATTTTTAAAATATCCGGTATTTTTCGAAAATGAGCAGAACTATGGAAAATTACTATCAGGAACTGTAGAACTATTGGGGATGCAACGAGAACTGTCGAAAAAACTCAAAAACTCTTGAGATGCTAGGTTTACGATTGTGAAGTTGGCATCTCATTTTTAAAATTTCCGCTATTTTTCGAAAATGAGCAGAACTATGGAAAATAACTATCAGGAACTGTAGAACTAATAGGGATGCAACGAGAACTGTAGAGAAAACTCGAAAATTCCTGAGATGCTAACTTTTGGTACGCGAAGTAAGCATCTGTTTTTTTAAAGTTCGTTATTTTTCGAAAATGAACAGAACTATGGAAAATAACTATCAAGAACTGTAGAACTATTGGGGATGCAACGAGAACTGTCGAAAAAACTCAAAAACTCTTGAGATGCTAGGTTTACGATTGTGAAGTTGGCATCTCATTTTTAAATTTCCGTTTTTTTTTCGAAAATGAGCAGAACTATGGAAAATAACTATCAGGAACTGTAGAACTATTGGGGATGCAACAAGAACTATCGAAAAAACTCAAAAACTCTTGAGATGCTAGGTTTACGACTGTGAAGTTGGCATCTCATTTTTAAAATTACCGCTATTTTTCGAAAATGAGCAGAACTATGAAAAATAACTATCAAGAACTGTAGAACTATTGGGGATGCAACGAGAACTGTCGAAAAAACTCAAAAACTCTTGAGATGCTAGGTTTACGATTGTGAAGTTGGCATCTCATTTTTAAAATTTCCGCTATTTTTCGAAAATGAGCAGAACTATGGAAAATAACTATCAGGAACTGTAGAACTATTGGGGATGCAACAAGAACTATCGAAAAAACTCAAAAACTCTTGAGATGCTAGGTTTACGAATGTGAAGTTGGCATCTCATTTTTAAAATTACCGCTATTTTTCGAAAATGAGCAGAACTATGAAAAATAACTATCACGAACTGTAGAACTATTAGGGATGCTACTAGAACTGTAGAGAAAACTCTAAAATTCCTGAGATGCTAACTTTTGGTACGCGAAGTACGCATCTGTTTTTTTAAAGTTCGTTATATTTCGAAAATGAACAGAACTATGGAAAATAACTATCAAGAACTGTAGAACTATTGGGGATGCAACGAGAACTGTCGAAAAAACTCAAAAACTCTTGAGATGCTAGGTTTACGAATGTGAAGTTGGCATCTCATCTTTAAAATTTCCGCTATTTTTCGAAAATGAGCACAACTATGGAAAATAACTATCAGGAACTGTAGAACTATTGGCGATGCAACGAGAACTGTCGAAAAAACTCAAAAACTCGTGAGATGCTAGGTTTACGATTGTGAAGTTGGCATCTCATTTTTAAAATTTCCGCTATTTTTCGAAAATGAGCAGAACTATGGAAAATAACTATCAGGAACTGTAGAACTAATGGGGATGCAACGAGAACTGTAGAGAAAACTCGAAAATTCTTGAGATGCTAGGTTTACGATTGTGAAGTTGGCATCTCATTTTTAAAATATCCGGTATTTTTCGAAAATTAGCAGAACTATGGAAAATTACTATCAGGAACTGAAGAACTATTGGGGATGCAACGAGAACTGTCGAAAAAACTCAAAAACTCTTGAGATGCTAGGTTTACGATTGTGAAGTTGGCATCTCATTTTTAAAATTTCCGCTATTTTTCGAAAATGAGCAGAACTATGGAAAATAACTATCAGGAACTGTAGAACTATTGGGGATGCAACGAGAACTGTCGAAAAAACTCAAAAACTCTTGAGATGCTAGGTTTACGATTGTGAAGTTGGCATCTCATTTTTAAAATTTCCGCTATTTTTCGAAAATGAGCAGAACTATGGAAAATAACTATCAGGAACTGTAGAACTATTGGGGATGCAACGAGAAATGTCGAAAAAACTCAAAAACTCTTAAGATGCTAGGTTTACGATTGTGAAGTTGGCATCTCATTTTTAAAATTTCCGCTATTTTTCGAAAATGAGCAGAACTATGGAAAATAACTATCAGGAACTGTAGAACTAATGGGGATGCAACGAGAACTGTAGAGAAAACTCGAAAATTCCTGAGATGCTAACTTTTGGTACGCGAAGTAAGCATCTGTTTTTTTAAAGTTCGTTATTTTTCGAAAATGAACAGAACTATGGAGAATAACTATCAAGAACTGTAGAACTATTGGGGATGCAACGAGAACTGTCGAAAAAACTCAAAAACTCTTGAGATGCTAGGTTTACGATTGTGAAGTTGGCATCTCATTTTTAAAATTTCCGTTTTTTTTCGAAAATGAGCAGAACTATGGAAAATAACTATCAGGAACTGTAGAACTATTGGGGATGCAACAAGAACTATCGAAAAAACTCAAAAACTCTTGAGATGCTAGGTTTACGACTGTGAAGTTGGCATCTCATTTTTAAAATTACCGCTATTTTTCGAAAATGAGCAGAACTATGAAAAATAACTATCAAGAACTGTAGAACTATTGGAGATGCAACGAGAACTGTCGAAAAAACTCAAAAACTCTTGAGATGCTAGGTTTACGATTGTGAAGTTGGCATCTCATTTTTAAAATTTCCGCTATTTTTCGAAAATGATCAGAACTATGGAAAATAACTATCAGGAACTGTAGAACTATTGGGGATGCAACAAGAACTATCGAAAAAACTCAAAAACTCTTGAGATGCTAGGTTTACGATTGTGAAGTTGGCATCTCATTTTTAAAATTACCGCTATTTTTCGAAAATGATCAGAACTATGAAAAATAACTATCAAGAACTGTAGAACTATTAGGGATGCTACTAGAACTGTAGAGAAAACTCTAAAATACCTGAGATGCTAACTTTTGGTACGCGAAGTACGCATCTGTTTTTTTAAAGTTCGTTATTTTTCGAAAATGAACAGAACTATGGAAAATAACTATCAAGAACTGTAGAACTATTGGGGATGCAACGAGAACTGTCGAAAAAACTCAAAAACTCTTGAGATGCTAGGTTTACGAATGTGAAGTTGGCATCTCATCTTTAAAATTTCCGCTATTTTTCGAAAATGAGCAGAACTATGGAAAATAACTATCAGGAACTGTAGAACTATTGGCGATGCAACGAGAACTGTCGAAAAAACTCAAAAACTCGTGAGATGCTAGGTTTACGAGTGTGAAGTTGGCATCTCGTTTTTAAAATTTCCGGTATTTTTCGAAAATGAGCAGAACTATGGAAAATAACTATCAGGAACTGTAGAACTATTGGGGATGCAACGAGAACTGTCGAAAAAACTCAAAAACTCTTGAGATGCTAGGTTTACGATTGTGAAGTTGGCATCTCATTTTTAAAATTTCCGCTATTTTTCGAAAATGAGCAGAACTATGGAAAATAACTATCAGGAACTGTAGAACTAATGGGGATGCAACGAGAACTGTAGAGAAAACTCGAAAATTCTTGAGATGCTAGATTTACGATTGTGAAGTTGGCATCTCATTTTTAAAATATCCGGTATTTTTCGAAAATGAGCAGAACTTTGGAAAATTACTATCAGGAACTGTAGAACTATTGGGGATGCTACTAGAACTGTCGAACAAACTCAAAAACTCTTGAGATGCTAGGTTTCCGAGTGTGAAGTTAGCATCTAATTTTTTAAATTTCCGCTAATTTTCGAAAACGGGCAGAACTATTCAAGATAACTATCGAAGGCTGTAGAACTATTGGGGATGCTACTAGAACTGCACAGAAAACTCGAAAATTCTTGAGATGCTAACTTTCGGTTCGCGAAGTTAGCATCTCATTTTTTAAAGTTCGTTATTTTTCGAAAATGAGCAGAACTATGGAAAATAACTATCAAGAACTGTAGAACTATTGGGGATGCTACTAGAACTGTCGAAAAAATTCAAAAACTCTTGAGATGCTAGGTTTCCGAGTGTGAAGTTAGCATCTCATTTTTTAAATTTCCGCTAATTTTCGAAAACGGGCAGAACTATTCAAGGTAACTATCGAGGGCTGTAGAACTATTGGGGATGCTACTAGAACTGCAGAGAAAACTCGAAAATTCTTGAGATGCTAACTTTCGGTACGCGAAGTTAGCATCTCATTTTTTAAAGTTCCGTTATTTTTCGAAAATGAGCAGAACTATGAAAAATAACTATCAAGAACTGTAGAACTATTGGGGATGCTACTAGAACTGTCATCAGATTGTGAGATGCCCGAAATTGATATGCTAAGTTCACAGACATTGAAATATCATCATAATGTTTTGCTTGACCCCATATTATAAGTTTAATGGACAAGTAACAAAGCGTGAGGCAATTTAATTCTTAGGTAGGTATCAGGGCCGAAATCAAATTGCTTAGATGTGAATTAAAGTAGGTCTCAGTAATTAGACCTATGCTGTGTCGCAATCGCAACAGTGCGTTATGTCGAAAACGTGACAGCGTTCGGCGTCTGACATAGAGTAATCACACGGTATTATCGCGAACAGACCAACAATGCTTTCTTTTTTTGGCATAAAAGATTCTGAACCACACAGTCAGTCAACCACAGCCAAAGTATGCCTTTAAAAGATTAATTACCTACAGTTATTTTTTATGTATAGGATATCGTAACATTATGACTTTTTAAACCAAAACTGACGTGACTTATGCCTTATATGGTGATCGTCAAGATAGCGTACACCGTAACAATATACAGGATCTGATTATGCAAATAAATAGTACCTACGGAATATCTAGGTTAAAAAAATAGTACCCTAAAGCTTCTCGAAATATGAGGCCTGTTCACGGTGTAGGTACGCTCGCTACCGAGCGTCAAGCTGGCGTACACTGCGTGGATCTCTGGAACGTCTTAGTTCTCGGGAATGATTTATAGCTCAAAAAATAGTGCGGGTGGTACCATATACGGGTTTACGAATGCGAAAAGTCGATCTAGATGAGTCTCAAATCCGGGAAAACAATTTTTAACACTTGAAATTTGGTTAGTCGATCAATTCAACTGTTATCGTTAAAATCACCATTACGTAGGTACATTTACGTTTGTATTTAAACAACCAAATCAAACATGTGCAATGTAAGTTTAGGCATAGGTTGCCGCTAACTGTACCAAGCATAGCACGACACAACTTAGAAGGCGCGCGGATTAAGCAATAACAGACTCTACGTCAACGGCTTAAGTGCTTCGCCGCGCGCCTTCTAAGTTGTGTTCTGCTATAACGGTGCGGCGACATTTCACGTCGGCGACTCGCAGCGACCTTTATTTGTGGGCGTTATATTTGTTCACTATTATTACAGCAATTGCAATTAAGAAATCATAAGATTTCGGATGTCTGTGAACTTAGCATATCAATTTCGGGAATCTCACAAAGTGAAGACAGTTCTAGTAGCATCCCCAATAGTTCTACAGTTCTTGATAGTTATTTTTCATACTTCACAGACATAGATTTCGGTGTCTACGGGCCGCACTGACCGCTTACCAATGACATAGAATAAAAAATCGAAGTACAAGTAAATATTATACCTACTAGTTTTTGCACGCGATTTCGTCCGTCCTAAATGACATAGGTACTAACTTCCACCCCCAATTTGAAGGATGATTTCTACAGTAAAATAGCATGTCACTCTCGATTCTCGAACCCTCCAACTCTGTCAAATCTTGATTTTGAAGTGAAAGATGCTTTACCAAAAAAATATTACCTACCACAAGTACATACCACATTGTTGGTAGTAGCTAAGGCACTAGCATACTAATCCACCTTTATAAAACTGATCATGTGAACTGTAACCTCCGAATGATACATTTATAATTTAACATTTGCTTGACGAAAAAACCGTATTATGGTGACATGTAAAACAAAGGACTAATTTGGCAACTAAGGACTATGGAAATTTAACAAAGTAGCAGGCAAAAGATAGGGTTACATACTAAACAGCATACAAAACATAGAAAAAATATCAAATTTAATTCTGCAATTCATTGAATGTTCGAGTGAAATATAAAATTGTGAAAATGCTACAAACATGCATGGCCACTTGCATCTGCAAAGTTATTCAAAGTTGTGAAATCTTTGTTCTGCACAGAGCCCGCAAAGAGTAAAGAATACCCCCTCGTAATGAGAGGTTTGTGTCTCCAAATCTGACATAATAAAAAAGTCATAAATTTGATAAAAAAAGTTCAAATAAAACAATCTTTACTTTTTAAACAAGCTGACTAATATTTATTTTTAAAATCTCAGACAATTTGGGTTTGGGTTTACAGGGGCAAAAAGAACCATTAGGTCTTGTGCCTGGGAAAACTCATTTTGACTCTTTTTCAACCAAGCAAAGCTTGGTTGCACAGGTACCGGTATCATAAATGACCGATTGTCAAGTCATAATTCAAACTTGTGATGATATCAAACAAAATTTGCATATTATAAATAACGAATACTACCTAATTTAACACATCAAATACTGCACTAGCAGCTACAAATTTGATTCACATTCAAAGGGTAAGCTAAAGTAGGTGTAGCCATGGTTGTAGTGGTGACGCGAGTGAAGCGGAAAGACAGTATATGTGTATCCACTCACACTACCATTGGCTCACCCGCAGTTGTGAGATGAAACTACAATACAGCTCGACACAACTTAGAAGGCCTGCGGTGAAGCACTTAAGCCGTTGATGCAGCGTCTATTATTGCTTAACCCACGCGCCTTCTAAGTTGTGTAAACCTGGACCTATGTAGCTTTTGTTTGACCATCTCATGAGTGTCACCTTTTTCTGCCCAAATTATAAACTAGGTGAATGAGTAGTTATGAAGTTGGCACTCAGAGCCAAAATAAACCAATGATTATTTGGACCCTGGCCAACAGTTTTACAAAAATAGGTGTTTATTAAAATTGCTTACTGTTGTAATCATTGATTTAACTGAAGCTCTCAATTTTTACAGTTCTATTATAGGGGTAAATGAGCAGTCATAGAAACCAATAAAAATTGAGAACGGTTTTTTTTTATACCTAGACAATCATTGCAACATTGAAATAACTGTTGCTTTACGGTCCAAGATCACCACCTCTAAAGAGCAGCTGTTTACTCGCAAAATTCTAATAAGATGAAAAACATCCAAATAAGATCATATGTTTACGACATTGACAGCTGTTCTTTAACAAAGCTTTTGATTTTGATTCGACACAGGGGGTTTCCCTCCCCATTTACACAGCGAACCGGTGTAGGAGCTGCTAGATAAGTTTTATTAATAGAATCAAACAGAAAACCGAAAGGTTATGAGAGAAACTCTACTCACACGTCAGTAAGCGTTTGGTATCGCTCGCCGCGTAGAAAGCAAGGAACGCCTCACAGCGGCGGGAACCAGTATTTTCCACTCGAGTTTCTAC
>OZ020289.1:1036128-1090999 GCA_963971205.1 Aethes cnicana
CATTGCCGTTGTGTGAAAAAAGCTGTGGTAGCCTAGTGGTTCGACCTACCTCTCATGCCGAGGGTCGTGGGTTCGATTCCGACTCGCACCTCTAAGTTTACTGTGTGGCGAAGGAAAACATCGTGAGGAAACCTGCACGCATCTGCGAAGTAATTCAAAGATGTGTGTGAAGTCCCCAATGCGCACTGGGCCCGCGTGGGGACTATAGCCCAAACCCTCTCATGATGAGAGGAGGCCTGTGCCCAGCAGTGGGAAGCAAATAGGCTGTAGTAGTAGTAGTAGTGTGAACTGTGAACATAATTATATACCTACCTACCTATTGTGTAATATTTATGTAAGTAGGTACTCGTATTTTTTTGTGTAACAGATGATCTCTTAAGTCTTAACTAACCAATAATCATGTCTCTTAGGTACTTGACGGGCGGCAGCGGCATGTGTTTTATGGACACATAAACACATTACGCGATCTTGACGCCCGCCGCGCATCGGTTAGCAACCGTAGCGCGCAATGTGTCAGTAAAACGCTCGCCGCTGCCGCCTTCGCGCGAAGTTGTGGCTTGTGGCGTGGCGTGCTTGTGGCCAAGCCGTTAGCTAGGGCTCGAATACTCATATCTGAGAAAACTCAGTTTTAGCTATTTTCACCCGATCAAAGCTCGGTCGCCCAGGTATACTACCTACTTTGAACACTAATTAAAACTTGTAACTATAGGATTTCTATTTACCTACTTACCTATTTCCTTATTTTTCCAATCTATCTCCAAAACGGCTGTAACGATTTGGACGAAATTTGGGGTACAGGAAATTACGGGGGCGACAAGTCTATCTAGCTAGGTGTCATATCTGAGAAAACTCGGCTTTAACTATTTTCTTTTCACCAAAGATTCGCCCAGGTCTAGGTCCTAGGTAGGAACCTACTTAATGCGCTCTAAGTTTAAAAGCCCCCGCCTGTTTTCATTTTGACTGGCGGACCAAATCTAAATAAAATCAAAATCTAATGTCCTAAGTAGGTACCTATAGATGACATTTGTAATGCGCAAATGATTTAATTTGCATTAGGTAGGTATTAATATTACGGCAGAACATATTTGACGTGCCGGTGTCGCGGTAGTAGGTACTAGTCAAGCCAAGTTCAAGCAAAAGAACTGGCTAGCCAGCGCCAAGCGAAATATTACACGAGCCACTTGGTGCCACTTTTGACCCTTCTATACCTACCTCAATACCTCTTTAACGTAAACACACAAAACTACGCGTGTTCAATTATATCCATAAGGATATGTATAGAAGCCCAAATTTCATGAAGCTTGCTCAAACGGTTATAAAGATATGAGGGTCAAAAATTCGTAAATTTTAGAACTGACTGACTGACATATAGTACCTAAATCTAACCCACTTCCAGGTAACCTAGAAGGATGAAATTTGGAATCCAGCTCGATAATTGTGTGTAGGTAAGCGTAGGAAAAAATAAAAAAACTTGAAATTTCCGATTACTTATTAGTATTACACTTTAGTTCGAAACAAGATTGACGGTACAAGAATTTTAGAAAAACTGTTGTAACTTTATGTACCCAACGAGTACTGCCACAAGCACAGAATAAGTAATAGTAGGTACCTACAATACAAGCGACTCCGGCCCGCGCTGTTTGCGCCCCCGTGGCCGGCGGCGCGCACACAGCTCTACCGGCACGCGCCCTTTTACAGCTCTCTGCTCGCGGCCTCGCCGCCACAGTGCGACCTGTTCGCGACTAGTATACACAACACAAACTATTGTCAGAGTGGAATATAATGCTAGAACGAAGGATGGATGATTAGTTAGGTTTATACATGGTGGGTCGGATCGTATTGCAGATAATTTACCCACAACCCACAGTACCTATCGGCTATCGATTCTAAGCAAAATGTATAGGTTTTTAATTTTTTTTTAGTAGGTAAAATAAAAAAATATATATATGGGATTGTTGGTGCGAGCGACGTCTGACTGAATCCCATACAAAATCATTTTTTTTACTTAATGATTCAAATAAATAATTAAATTTAATGATAATGAATGAGTCATGAATGAAAATTTTCTATTACAAACTTATCATTTGCGGTCGGCGCAGTAGACACGGCTACCGCACCGATCGCAAATAATAAGTTTGTATTAGTGTTAGATCTCAATATAGTACCCACATAACAATTGGTTAATTTCTGTACAAAAAGCAATGATATCCCCTCAAAACATAATTTGTGAAATGAAAACCAAGTTCAATTATGATATGTGGTAGTCGATTTCACCAGCAAAAGAATTGAGATATATATGTATAAAATAGGCACACCTATGTATATGAATATCAAGAACTTTTAAAAATAACTACTGGAGATGATAGGTACAAGAAATGTGGACAGTGATCGCTAGAACTGCTGAAATAGAAGTAACATTCGTTTGTAGGTATTTATACTTAATTAGGAACATAGTTTACGTGACGAATATTTCCAAATCGAGTTTAGAATAGGAAAGTTAGTTATTGTAATCATGTTGGAGGCGTATTTATCGAAAACTGCTGAGATGCTAAAGGGAACTCTTTAAAATCCATCTTTTCTGACTCCCGTACGGGCATTTACTGGAAATGAAATGTGGAAATGTGTTTAATATTTTATAGCTGGAGCTCTTGCTGAGTGTTCTCATAGAGGCAGAATAATGTGTTTTCGGATGTATTTCATGCAAAATACTCGATAACTTCTGAGATGCTACCTGTCGGACTGTGAAGTGAGGTCTAATTTTTTAAAGTTTCGTTATCTTTCGAAAACGATCACAACTATGCAAGAAAGTCTCAAGAACTTTAGAACTATTGCGGATGGAACGAGAACTGTTGAACAAACTCGAAAACTCTCGAGATGCTAGGTTTAGGAGAGTGAAGTTGGCATCTCATTTTTAAAATTTCCGCTAATTTTCGAAAACGAGCAGAACTATTCAAGATAACTATCGAGAACTGTAGAACTATTGAGAATGCTACTAGAACTGTAGGGAAAACTCGAAAATTCTTGAGATGCTAACTTTTGGTACTCGAAGTTAGCGTCTATTTTTTTAAAGTTCGTTATTTTTCGAAAATGAACAGAACTATGGAAAATAACTATCAGGAACTGTAGAAATATTGGGGATGCAACAAGAACTTTCGAAAAAACTCAGAAATTCTTGAGATGCTAGGTTTACGATTGTGAAGTTGGCATCTCATTTTTAAAATATCCGGTATTTTTCGAAAATGAGCAGAACTATGGAAAATTACTATCAGGAACTGTAGAACTATTGGGGATGCAACGAGAACTGTCGAAAAAACTCAAAAACTCTTGAGATGCTAGGTTTACGATTGTGAAGTTGGCATCTCATTTTTAAAATTTCCGCTATTTTTCGAAAATGAGCAGAACTATGGAAAATAACTATCAGGAACTGTAGAACTAATAGGGATGCAACGAGAACTGTAGAGAAAACTCGAAAATTCCTGAGATGCTAACTTTTGGTACGCGAAGTAAGCATCTGTTTTTTTAAAGTTCGTTATTTTTCGAAAATGAACAGAACTATGGAAAATAACTATCAAGAACTGTAGAACTATTGGGGATGCAACGAGAACTGTCGAAAAAACTCAAAAACTCTTGAGATGCTAGGTTTACGATTGTGAAGTTGGCATCTCATTTTTAAATTTCCGTTTTTTTTTCGAAAATGAGCAGAACTATGGAAAATAACTATCAGGAACTGTAGAACTATTGGGGATGCAACAAGAACTATCGAAAAAACTCAAAAACTCTTGAGATGCTAGGTTTACGACTGTGAAGTTGGCATCTCATTTTTAAAATTACCGCTATTTTTCGAAAATGAGCAGAACTATGAAAAATAACTATCAAGAACTGTAGAACTATTGGGGATGCAACGAGAACTGTCGAAAAAACTCAAAAACTCTTGAGATGCTAGGTTTACGATTGTGAAGTTGGCATCTCATTTTTAAAATTTCCGCTATTTTTCGAAAATGAGCAGAACTATGGAAAATAACTATCAGGAACTGTAGAACTATTGGGGATGCAACAAGAACTATCGAAAAAACTCAAAAACTCTTGAGATGCTAGGTTTACGAATGTGAAGTTGGCATCTCATTTTTAAAATTACCGCTATTTTTCGAAAATGAGCAGAACTATGAAAAATAACTATCACGAACTGTAGAACTATTAGGGATGCTACTAGAACTGTAGAGAAAACTCTAAAATTCCTGAGATGCTAACTTTTGGTACGCGAAGTACGCATCTGTTTTTTTAAAGTTCGTTATATTTCGAAAATGAACAGAACTATGGAAAATAACTATCAAGAACTGTAGAACTATTGGGGATGCAACGAGAACTGTCGAAAAAACTCAAAAACTCTTGAGATGCTAGGTTTACGAATGTGAAGTTGGCATCTCATCTTTAAAATTTCCGCTATTTTTCGAAAATGAGCACAACTATGGAAAATAACTATCAGGAACTGTAGAACTATTGGCGATGCAACGAGAACTGTCGAAAAAACTCAAAAACTCGTGAGATGCTAGGTTTACGATTGTGAAGTTGGCATCTCATTTTTAAAATTTCCGCTATTTTTCGAAAATGAGCAGAACTATGGAAAATAACTATCAGGAACTGTAGAACTAATGGGGATGCAACGAGAACTGTAGAGAAAACTCGAAAATTCTTGAGATGCTAGGTTTACGATTGTGAAGTTGGCATCTCATTTTTAAAATATCCGGTATTTTTCGAAAATTAGCAGAACTATGGAAAATTACTATCAGGAACTGAAGAACTATTGGGGATGCAACGAGAACTGTCGAAAAAACTCAAAAACTCTTGAGATGCTAGGTTTACGATTGTGAAGTTGGCATCTCATTTTTAAAATTTCCGCTATTTTTCGAAAATGAGCAGAACTATGGAAAATAACTATCAGGAACTGTAGAACTATTGGGGATGCAACGAGAACTGTCGAAAAAACTCAAAAACTCTTGAGATGCTAGGTTTACGATTGTGAAGTTGGCATCTCATTTTTAAAATTTCCGCTATTTTTCGAAAATGAGCAGAACTATGGAAAATAACTATCAGGAACTGTAGAACTATTGGGGATGCAACGAGAAATGTCGAAAAAACTCAAAAACTCTTAAGATGCTAGGTTTACGATTGTGAAGTTGGCATCTCATTTTTAAAATTTCCGCTATTTTTCGAAAATGAGCAGAACTATGGAAAATAACTATCAGGAACTGTAGAACTAATGGGGATGCAACGAGAACTGTAGAGAAAACTCGAAAATTCCTGAGATGCTAACTTTTGGTACGCGAAGTAAGCATCTGTTTTTTTAAAGTTCGTTATTTTTCGAAAATGAACAGAACTATGGAGAATAACTATCAAGAACTGTAGAACTATTGGGGATGCAACGAGAACTGTCGAAAAAACTCAAAAACTCTTGAGATGCTAGGTTTACGATTGTGAAGTTGGCATCTCATTTTTAAAATTTCCGTTTTTTTTCGAAAATGAGCAGAACTATGGAAAATAACTATCAGGAACTGTAGAACTATTGGGGATGCAACAAGAACTATCGAAAAAACTCAAAAACTCTTGAGATGCTAGGTTTACGACTGTGAAGTTGGCATCTCATTTTTAAAATTACCGCTATTTTTCGAAAATGAGCAGAACTATGAAAAATAACTATCAAGAACTGTAGAACTATTGGAGATGCAACGAGAACTGTCGAAAAAACTCAAAAACTCTTGAGATGCTAGGTTTACGATTGTGAAGTTGGCATCTCATTTTTAAAATTTCCGCTATTTTTCGAAAATGATCAGAACTATGGAAAATAACTATCAGGAACTGTAGAACTATTGGGGATGCAACAAGAACTATCGAAAAAACTCAAAAACTCTTGAGATGCTAGGTTTACGATTGTGAAGTTGGCATCTCATTTTTAAAATTACCGCTATTTTTCGAAAATGATCAGAACTATGAAAAATAACTATCAAGAACTGTAGAACTATTAGGGATGCTACTAGAACTGTAGAGAAAACTCTAAAATACCTGAGATGCTAACTTTTGGTACGCGAAGTACGCATCTGTTTTTTTAAAGTTCGTTATTTTTCGAAAATGAACAGAACTATGGAAAATAACTATCAAGAACTGTAGAACTATTGGGGATGCAACGAGAACTGTCGAAAAAACTCAAAAACTCTTGAGATGCTAGGTTTACGAATGTGAAGTTGGCATCTCATCTTTAAAATTTCCGCTATTTTTCGAAAATGAGCAGAACTATGGAAAATAACTATCAGGAACTGTAGAACTATTGGCGATGCAACGAGAACTGTCGAAAAAACTCAAAAACTCGTGAGATGCTAGGTTTACGAGTGTGAAGTTGGCATCTCGTTTTTAAAATTTCCGGTATTTTTCGAAAATGAGCAGAACTATGGAAAATAACTATCAGGAACTGTAGAACTATTGGGGATGCAACGAGAACTGTCGAAAAAACTCAAAAACTCTTGAGATGCTAGGTTTACGATTGTGAAGTTGGCATCTCATTTTTAAAATTTCCGCTATTTTTCGAAAATGAGCAGAACTATGGAAAATAACTATCAGGAACTGTAGAACTAATGGGGATGCAACGAGAACTGTAGAGAAAACTCGAAAATTCTTGAGATGCTAGATTTACGATTGTGAAGTTGGCATCTCATTTTTAAAATATCCGGTATTTTTCGAAAATGAGCAGAACTTTGGAAAATTACTATCAGGAACTGTAGAACTATTGGGGATGCTACTAGAACTGTCGAACAAACTCAAAAACTCTTGAGATGCTAGGTTTCCGAGTGTGAAGTTAGCATCTAATTTTTTAAATTTCCGCTAATTTTCGAAAACGGGCAGAACTATTCAAGATAACTATCGAAGGCTGTAGAACTATTGGGGATGCTACTAGAACTGCACAGAAAACTCGAAAATTCTTGAGATGCTAACTTTCGGTTCGCGAAGTTAGCATCTCATTTTTTAAAGTTCGTTATTTTTCGAAAATGAGCAGAACTATGGAAAATAACTATCAAGAACTGTAGAACTATTGGGGATGCTACTAGAACTGTCGAAAAAATTCAAAAACTCTTGAGATGCTAGGTTTCCGAGTGTGAAGTTAGCATCTCATTTTTTAAATTTCCGCTAATTTTCGAAAACGGGCAGAACTATTCAAGGTAACTATCGAGGGCTGTAGAACTATTGGGGATGCTACTAGAACTGCAGAGAAAACTCGAAAATTCTTGAGATGCTAACTTTCGGTACGCGAAGTTAGCATCTCATTTTTTAAAGTTCCGTTATTTTTCGAAAATGAGCAGAACTATGAAAAATAACTATCAAGAACTGTAGAACTATTGGGGATGCTACTAGAACTGTCATCAGATTGTGAGATGCCCGAAATTGATATGCTAAGTTCACAGACATTGAAATATCATCATAATGTTTTGCTTGACCCCATATTATAAGTTTAATGGACAAGTAACAAAGCGTGAGGCAATTTAATTCTTAGGTAGGTATCAGGGCCGAAATCAAATTGCTTAGATGTGAATTAAAGTAGGTCTCAGTAATTAGACCTATGCTGTGTCGCAATCGCAACAGTGCGTTATGTCGAAAACGTGACAGCGTTCGGCGTCTGACATAGAGTAATCACACGGTATTATCGCGAACAGACCAACAATGCTTTCTTTTTTTGGCATAAAAGATTCTGAACCACACAGTCAGTCAACCACAGCCAAAGTATGCCTTTAAAAGATTAATTACCTACAGTTATTTTTTATGTATAGGATATCGTAACATTATGACTTTTTAAACCAAAACTGACGTGACTTATGCCTTATATGGTGATCGTCAAGATAGCGTACACCGTAACAATATACAGGATCTGATTATGCAAATAAATAGTACCTACGGAATATCTAGGTTAAAAAAATAGTACCCTAAAGCTTCTCGAAATATGAGGCCTGTTCACGGTGTAGGTACGCTCGCTACCGAGCGTCAAGCTGGCGTACACTGCGTGGATCTCTGGAACGTCTTAGTTCTCGGGAATGATTTATAGCTCAAAAAATAGTGCGGGTGGTACCATATACGGGTTTACGAATGCGAAAAGTCGATCTAGATGAGTCTCAAATCCGGGAAAACAATTTTTAACACTTGAAATTTGGTTAGTCGATCAATTCAACTGTTATCGTTAAAATCACCATTACGTAGGTACATTTACGTTTGTATTTAAACAACCAAATCAAACATGTGCAATGTAAGTTTAGGCATAGGTTGCCGCTAACTGTACCAAGCATAGCACGACACAACTTAGAAGGCGCGCGGATTAAGCAATAACAGACTCTACGTCAACGGCTTAAGTGCTTCGCCGCGCGCCTTCTAAGTTGTGTTCTGCTATAACGGTGCGGCGACATTTCACGTCGGCGACTCGCAGCGACCTTTATTTGTGGGCGTTATATTTGTTCACTATTATTACAGCAATTGCAATTAAGAAATCATAAGATTTCGGATGTCTGTGAACTTAGCATATCAATTTCGGGAATCTCACAAAGTGAAGACAGTTCTAGTAGCATCCCCAATAGTTCTACAGTTCTTGATAGTTATTTTTCATACTTCACAGACATAGATTTCGGTGTCTACGGGCCGCACTGACCGCTTACCAATGACATAGAATAAAAAATCGAAGTACAAGTAAATATTATACCTACTAGTTTTTGCACGCGATTTCGTCCGTCCTAAATGACATAGGTACTAACTTCCACCCCCAATTTGAAGGATGATTTCTACAGTAAAATAGCATGTCACTCTCGATTCTCGAACCCTCCAACTCTGTCAAATCTTGATTTTGAAGTGAAAGATGCTTTACCAAAAAAATATTACCTACCACAAGTACATACCACATTGTTGGTAGTAGCTAAGGCACTAGCATACTAATCCACCTTTATAAAACTGATCATGTGAACTGTAACCTCCGAATGATACATTTATAATTTAACATTTGCTTGACGAAAAAACCGTATTATGGTGACATGTAAAACAAAGGACTAATTTGGCAACTAAGGACTATGGAAATTTAACAAAGTAGCAGGCAAAAGATAGGGTTACATACTAAACAGCATACAAAACATAGAAAAAATATCAAATTTAATTCTGCAATTCATTGAATGTTCGAGTGAAATATAAAATTGTGAAAATGCTACAAACATGCATGGCCACTTGCATCTGCAAAGTTATTCAAAGTTGTGAAATCTTTGTTCTGCACAGAGCCCGCAAAGAGTAAAGAATACCCCCTCGTAATGAGAGGTTTGTGTCTCCAAATCTGACATAATAAAAAAGTCATAAATTTGATAAAAAAAGTTCAAATAAAACAATCTTTACTTTTTAAACAAGCTGACTAATATTTATTTTTAAAATCTCAGACAATTTGGGTTTGGGTTTACAGGGGCAAAAAGAACCATTAGGTCTTGTGCCTGGGAAAACTCATTTTGACTCTTTTTCAACCAAGCAAAGCTTGGTTGCACAGGTACCGGTATCATAAATGACCGATTGTCAAGTCATAATTCAAACTTGTGATGATATCAAACAAAATTTGCATATTATAAATAACGAATACTACCTAATTTAACACATCAAATACTGCACTAGCAGCTACAAATTTGATTCACATTCAAAGGGTAAGCTAAAGTAGGTGTAGCCATGGTTGTAGTGGTGACGCGAGTGAAGCGGAAAGACAGTATATGTGTATCCACTCACACTACCATTGGCTCACCCGCAGTTGTGAGATGAAACTACAATACAGCTCGACACAACTTAGAAGGCCTGCGGTGAAGCACTTAAGCCGTTGATGCAGCGTCTATTATTGCTTAACCCACGCGCCTTCTAAGTTGTGTAAACCTGGACCTATGTAGCTTTTGTTTGACCATCTCATGAGTGTCACCTTTTTCTGCCCAAATTATAAACTAGGTGAATGAGTAGTTATGAAGTTGGCACTCAGAGCCAAAATAAACCAATGATTATTTGGACCCTGGCCAACAGTTTTACAAAAATAGGTGTTTATTAAAATTGCTTACTGTTGTAATCATTGATTTAACTGAAGCTCTCAATTTTTACAGTTCTATTATAGGGGTAAATGAGCAGTCATAGAAACCAATAAAAATTGAGAACGGTTTTTTTTTATACCTAGACAATCATTGCAACATTGAAATAACTGTTGCTTTACGGTCCAAGATCACCACCTCTAAAGAGCAGCTGTTTACTCGCAAAATTCTAATAAGATGAAAAACATCCAAATAAGATCATATGTTTACGACATTGACAGCTGTTCTTTAACAAAGCTTTTGATTTTGATTCGACACAGGGGGTTTCCCTCCCCATTTACACAGCGAACCGGTGTAGGAGCTGCTAGATAAGTTTTATTAATAGAATCAAACAGAAAACCGAAAGGTTATGAGAGAAACTCTACTCACACGTCAGTAAGCGTTTGGTATCGCTCGCCGCGTAGAAAGCAAGGAACGCCTCACAGCGGCGGGAACCAGTATTTTCCACTCGAGTTTCTACACGCGGAAACCACTACAACATCAAGCCGCTTCCTCACCTCTCTAAGTCAAATTTCTGACTGTGTGATCCCACTACCATGCTGAAAGAAACGCACGAAACCGGACAAAGGTTCCATCAAAACACAGCCATTTTGAAACCGTTCCTACGAAATGTTACGTGTACCGCTATCGTCCAGTGTTTTTTAAACCGGAAATTCACAAAACACAGCTATCCGTTCGCACTCATTTTAGATTCTTAACACAATCGAAACTAACACTAAACATTTCACACACTTTGGGTACGATTTCACTTCATACTTTCGCACACACCCGTTCACGTCGCACAAGGTCCGTCGAGCGGAAGCGACGAACTCACACGAATGGAGCTGCGGGAGATGGTGCGATGGCAAACACTCAGTGTTGTCAGCGCAAAACTTTATATTGCTACTAAACATCAGTCAATGCAGAAAAAAATACACTGTTTTTTTTCTTTGTCTTATCTTTAACACAGGGCTTGGTATATTAACAGAAACAATGATGTAAATATAATGTTGTTCATTCGTTTTTTTTTCACCTTATTTACTTCTTCTTCTTCTATTTAAGAGCCATGCTCTTGTCGGTGGAGTAACCGCCATGTCTCTCGATCCTGTGCCCGTCTTATTAGGTCGTAATAAGACGGGACATTTGCTCTTTCCTTCAGCTGGTCAAAGTAGGTTAAACGTAGTCTACCTCTTCCCCTTCTTCCTTCCATTTTACCTTCCATTATAACGTTCAAAAACCTATCGTGTCTAATCAGATGTCCAACCATTTTCCGCCTTCTCGTTTGTATTATCTTTAATAAGCATCTTTTCTCTCCAACTAACTTCAATACCTCTTCGTTGGTCTTTCTCTCTGTCCAACTAATTCTTTCCATCCTCCTCCAGCACCACATTTCAAACGCTTCTAATCTGTCTCTATCTCTCTGCGTTAAAGTCCAGCTCTCACTGCCATATAATGCTATGCTCCAGATATATGTTTTAATTAGACGTTTTTTAGCTTTTTTGGAAATTTTAGCTTTAAGTAGGTGTTTCTTATTGTTGAAGTCTTTCTTTGCCATAGCAATTCTCTGGATGATATCTGCAGAGCATGTGGAGTCACTGGTTATTAAGCTTCCTAAATATCTGAATTTATTTAATTGTTCTATTGCAGTGTTATTGATTTCTATTGGGGATTGGGGCATGTTCTGGGGAATGTTTAGAGGCTATTAGTGCTTTAGTTTTACTGTAATTAAATAAATTTACAATAAACCAATTTAATAAAACTCTAAAACAGCGGAACCGTTGTGGCTGAATCTTTTTGTCGTATTTTTTAGTGTTCACGGAAAGTTTGTATATGTAGTAGGTACAGTATGCTACTACCACCTGAATCTCATGAAAAATGGGGTAATTGAAATCTTTACTTAGCAACGTAGGAAAGATTAGATGAAAATTTCCTGATACTTTTTATATTGGTCATAAATTAAATATGCAGCTTGTAGTGTGTGATGAATGTATATGTTTGTTGTAATCTGTTAATTAAAGAAAATATTTAATATAAAAAAGTGTTAGAGTTTGTATACTTCTTTAGCCTATGTCAGTGGTGGGCAAAGTACGGCCCGCGGGCCAACTCCGGCCTGCGAAACCATTTTATCCGGCCCGCCGCGGATACATCGAAATAGTTTGTATATGGCCCGCGATGATTATATTTTGAGGATTCACCCGTTATAAAGCAGAGTTGCAATTGGAAATTATCGAAATGCAGTGTAGCACCCATTAAAAACAACTGTTCTTAAATTCAACAAAGCTAGACTTTTATAGAACTCTACCGAAAGCTCAATACCCAAAGATGATTGCACACACCCAGAAAATTATGGCGATGTTTGGGTCATCGTATGTGTGCGAACAGACATTTTCAATCAAACTCAATCAGAAACCGACTTACTGATGAACACCTTTTCTCGCTGCTGAAAGTCACTTCGTCGCAACTCGAACCTGCATTCGACGATATATTAGCAGAACAAAAACAATTTCATATGTCTTACACACCTGGGCCTTCGAATAAATAAATAAATTAAACCGCTTGAATTTTTTTTTTATTATGTTGTTATTTTAACCGTTAAAAAAAGGTTGAGAAATTTCAGAGGAGGCCCAGAGTTGCAGCAAAACTGCACTTTTATATAAAACCGTTAAATTTTAAAATATTGGAGTTTTGCTGCAATTCTGACCCGCCTCCGAAATTTCTCAAGCTTTCTGGGCCCCCACGAAAAAAGTTTGCCCACCACTGGTCTATGTATTCAACCTATTCAAATAAAATTAAGAATAAATGGACTAGACACATCGGTTTCTGTCATTATATGAAAAACTGGTTTTCTTTATTGCTTCAATGTGATTATCTCAATAATAACTGTGCAACCACGCTCTGCTACAATAGAACTTAGCCGTGTCACTATAGGAAAATTTATTAGTGTTCAGGGAAGGTTTTGTACATGTAGTAGGTACACCCGAGCAAAGCCGGGCCAAATTTTCATTCTTTTTAGAAGGCTTTTTCCTTATTTAATATGAAGGTGTTTATAATTTATTATGCATTTAAAAGAGGAATCTAAATTGAAGTACCCATATTACAAATAATGTAATTTCATTTTGCTGTCATATTTAGTAAAAGTGTATGGGTACATACGTATTTATAGAAACTTCGATAATGGTAGAAAATAAATAACGTGACAACATTAAATTTAAATGTCATACCATAGACAATTGAAAAAGGTTTTCTCATGTTTAAATGCTGCTCTACGAAATTAGAAAATATTAACTCAATTTTCAAGAAATAAAACGAGTTGCTTAAAAATGACTATACTAAATTTTATGAAAGGACTCTTGGGTTGTTTGTTGTCACAACCCAAGGTCGGATTAATTCAAGCATAGACAATCCAGAACGCAGTAGGTGGCGCGCGCGATATTCAATTTTGAATTAGTTGCTAGGCAACGCGATAACAATCCACCTTGCACAGTAGTTTTCGGGCTTTTTTGATGGTTGGTCGGTTTTGGTATATTTTTACAATACGTTCACACATGTGTTGCGTTTCTTAAATTAATCAGGCAATCTGCTTTGAATGCTGTGTGTTTTTTTTGTTATATTTTGATAGTGATGGTCGGAATCATGTTAAGGTACTCGCGGACTTGATAAAAAAGTATTTGTTTGGAGACTTCTTTTTAGAAAACATGTTAATTGATAAAGCAGCGTTTTGTTATTTATTCTTTGTTATTTTTGCCGAAGAATACGACCGTGAAGAACGAAGTAAGTGCCTACTTAGAAATGCATGATCTGATTTTTATTTTACCATAAAAGAAGTAGTGATATTTAGGTATGAACTCAATTAATTATTTAACATCCGTGTCCTGGCCTGGCCTACTGTCACGCATGTCACACCTTAGGGTTTTTAATACGTACATAATACTTATCTAGATAAGTATTGTACATACCGTTAGTGTGTAGATGTAAAATAGATAAACCAAGTGCGTTTGCTTTACAAAAACTTCATACTTATAATTCATATTTGGTAGCGAAACGTAGGTAAATTCAAATATTTTTAGGCAACACGAAAAAGGTATCGAGGTCTTTAACGGAATATATGCGAAAGGTAATTCTAGTATTTGTAGTCGTTCTATTAATTTTCAAATGAAGTGGATCTATTTCAAAATTAGAACGACTTTAATAATTTCACAACGTCCTCATTACGCGGGTATTTTTTTAAATCGATCAAAGGCAAGGGTCATCTCGATATGGTCGGCTGCGTTCAGTATGTCCACATCCGTTGTCCACACAATAGAGCCGCGGACGGCCGCGTAAAACCGCCGCCAAATGCACCTATTATATGCCTTTTTAATGCGTTTGTCGGAATAAAACCTGGTTACTCACAGGATGCATGCTCTAATATTAACTAGGATTGGTCGAGTTTATGTAGGTATCATCATATTTGTACCTATATTCAGTAATGTTGTTAGGGTTCCGTACCTCAAAAGGAAAAAACGGAACCCTTATAGGATCACTTTGTTGTCCGTCTGTCCGTCTGTCAAGACCCTTTTTCTCAGGAACGCGTGGAGGTATGAAGCTGAAATTTATATCAATTACTCAGGTCTACTGTCCCTTGAAGCTGTGAAAAAATCAAACTTCTAAGCCAACGCAATCAAAAGATACAGCCGTTTATGCCGCAAATTTTCGACACTTGCAAGGGAATCAAAACCTACAGGGTGCTTCCCGTGAACTCAGAATCTTGAAATTTGGTACGAAGCAACGTCTTATAGCATAGATAAAGTAAAAATTACGAAAACCATAAATTTTTAGTTACATCACATAATATATTTTTTTTTAATAATTTTAAACTTACTACCCATTTCCTCATAAACGCGTTAAGGTATTAAATTGAAATTCATACCAAATACTCAGGTCTATAATACCTTTAAGCTGTAACAAAATCAAACTTCTATGTCAACGCAATCAAAAGAAACAGCAATTTAAGCTGCATATTTTGAAACTCGCAAGTACTCGCAAGGGAATCAAAACCTAAAGGGTACTTCCAGTCGACCTAGAATCTTGAAATTTGGCATGAAGCAACGTTTTATAGCACACATAAAGGAAAAATTCCGAAAACCTTAAATTTTTAGTTACATTACAAAATATATATTTTTTAAGATCTTTGTCTTAAATTTATGCTACTCCATCTTTCCCCATTGTAATGTTATGAATTTCATTTTGCAATAAAAATACCATAGTTATGACTCGATTGTCGTAAAGAACGAACTTTGTAAACCTTACAGGTTTGTACGGAACCCTCGGTGCGCGAGTCCGACTCGCACTTGGCCGGTTTTTTTTTTGTTTGGCACCGCCTCTAAACATTTTCTGCTTTGCCTAAAGGTTGACTGGTAGATAATGTATCGAGGCATTAAGTCCGCCTTTTTACACTAAGTTTTCTTTATACTTTAAAACTCAAAGGTGACTGACTGACATAGTGATCTATCAACGTACAGCCCAAACCACTGGACGGATCGGGCTGAAATTTGGCATGCAGGTAGATGTTATGAAGTAGGCATACGCTAAGAAAGGATTTTGCGAAATTCCCACGGGAACGGGAAAAATACGGGATTTTACATTTAATATTTCTGCGCATACGAAGTTGCGGGGAAAAGCTAGTGTGCAGTAATAAAGTAAATAGGTATACCTACCTAGTGTGCATCGGCTTAATTTCTCCTTTAGGTAATTCTAAAATTTCACCGAGTATATTTTCTAAGCTATTGATTATGCACAATGATACTTACCTTTCTATGTATCCTACTTCCTATTAATATTATAAACGCGAAAGTTTGTAAGTATGGATGGATGTTTGTTACGCTTTCACGTAAAAACTACTGAATGGATATTTTAATGAAACTTTACAATAATATAGCTTATACATCAGAATAACACATAGGCTACAATTTATAAATATATTGTGTATATAAGCTACTCGAAATACTAATCCTGCGCAGACGAAGTCGCGGGCACCAGCTAGTATAGTATAGATAAGTATAAGCTGCATTACAGACACGCGCAATGCTTAGTATCTATCTACTTATGCAGCCAATATGATTACCATACCATCGATAGTCCGTCCCATTTATCATCGAGTAAGCATGCAAGGCAATGTTCGTGACGATAGTCGTAAAGACGTGCTTCCTTATCCATTCATAACTGTGCCTCAGTTCAATTCCGTGCTTACGGCTGAAATTATATTGCATTCGGTCTTAACTTCGAAGAACGAAGAAATTCAGTCCACCACCACCACAGCTTATTTACGTCCCACTGCTGGGCACGGGGCTGCTCCTCTCACTCTCATCACGCGAGGGTTTGGGCTATAAGAAGTCCGCTTCCATAGTGTTTTACAGGTTTACCCAACATAGAAGGCGCGTGGATTAAGCAAAAATAGACTCTGTTTCAACGGTTTAAGTGCTTTACCGCGCGCCTTCTAAGTTGTGTCGTGTTGTAGGTACCATTCATTTCGCATCTTGATTTAGTTACCTATACCACACTGTTTTTTGTCCCGCGACTTCGCCCGCTGTTGTTGTCACATTCACGCGGGAACTAAGTATGCGTTTTTCCGGGATAAAAAATTGCCTACCTATGTCCTTTCTCTAGACTACAATAAATCGTTCCAGCGTTTAAAGCGTGAAAAGGTAACAGACATACAATGAGAATGAGAATGATAATTATTTATTTCAAAACTCCACATATCCTATCTTAAAACTAATTACAAATTTTACTTTATTCCTAATTTTGAAAAAGCTAGGTATCCTCTCAGCTTTGGTCGAAAAACGCCAAGACGTTCCGACTTCCGACGCGTTTTCAGAGGACCCAGGTACGTGTGTGGGTGTAGGATTGTAGGTATGATGTGATGGTTGTCACAAATAGTGAACTAGAAGGACCAACATAATGAGGTAATGGCAATTTTGCTAGTAATGTTGTCTATACTATTTTTACTCAACATTGAGAGAGGTAAGCTAGCAACACAGGACACCGGGAGAAAACGGAAGGAGAGTAAGGTGGCAGCACTGACAGAAAAGCTTCAAGGAACGAGGGACGCTTCGTGAGCTGAAGAAGGTTTTACTTGCTCTTATCCTATTGCTGAAGATATCTGGTGAATAGTTTATTGATCATGACTATTCTAGGAAACTAGTAACAATCATGGATTGTTTAAATAATGAGTAAATATGGTGTGTAAGGGTGTGGCTATGGGGATGGAGGAGGCCACGGGGCGAAAGCCCAGAATTCCATGAATGCTACTAAGTATTCCTATATATAATGTGAATTAATTGTGTATAATAATTTATGTATAGTCTAAACTATTGAAACTAATATTTAATACAGCGAAGTAGATAAATTGAGAGATATTTTAAAGTCAATTCTCCACAATGGTAAATAGGTATGAATGACTGTATGTGTATGTAATGTAAGGTATGATATGATGCAATGGTAAATATGATAGAGAGCTACTTTCGCATTTATAAATATTAGTATGGATAACTGCAACAATACGTACTTTTATTAGTTCCAAATGATCAAGTTCCCTATACTTACCAACTTGCTTACTTTACCTACTCTTTGATTCCAATCTATCGCACCGTATCGAGGAAATGCGTTTCTTTTCTATATAAAACGGGGGATGGCGCGGGCTGGTGCTAAAGTATTTTCCTTGCTTTCCGTCACAAACGGAGGAAGACTAGCGAGTTACCAATTTAATTAATTCACGAATTGGCGATATTAACAGGGCCTAAAATAAAATTAAGACGGAGACGCTCCATTGCTCGAATAGCATTACAAGAGTGAAATCCGGAAACAGTAATATTGGGACTAATTTGGAGATAATAACTTACCTATTTTATTTGGGGTTTGAAAATATCAGATGACCCATGTTCCATACAAAACAAAGTTTAAAAAGTCGAGTTAAAAATCTTTTTCAGTAGGACCGTACATATTTAATTGGCCTCTTCTCAAATCACATATACATAGACCGGTAGTAAGTTATTGAGTATAATAAAATACCTCCACAAATTCAATGACTAGGTACTCGTAGTCAACGTCATTTACTGACGTGCCCGCTTATACCGTCAACTTGGGCCACCGATGTCCTGCGAAGCCTTTCGGGCTGAAGGCAATAAACCCACACAGAGGTAGTAGATACTGCGCGTCACGCGATGCAATGTTCAAGCTTCGCCTGTCATCGACTTTGCACGTTTATTTGTTGTTATTTCAATAAAGTAAGCTTTTACAGGGTTCTTCTATATGTTTTGAAACAGATATTACCTAAAAACAGTTGTACTTAAGCCAAAACACAGTGCCCACTCAGAACGAAAGCAAAGTTTGCTGACTCAGCAATATGAATACAGTTGGGCCTAAGATTAGCCTGAACTGAATGGAAGTCAATAATTAACCATGTGGCCACTTTGTATATAGATGATTTGTGGATGATTTCATTGCCATTCAGTCACTCACTCACTGTAGTCACTTAGGTTTTGTAGATAATCTAGTTGTTTATTTTATGCATACAATGCACATGGGAGCGCCGTTCAGTTAGGTACATTTCATTAGAGAAGAAGTTTGGGGTTGCGCTCTCATAACCATATAGACGTCTGACAATACGCTACGTGTGACCCAGTCGTGACCTGACACGTTATGTTTATAGCTATACATAGATACACCGCTTAACTCAGATTTATTTCTATGAATTTGACGTGGGTTAAGAGGCTAACCCTAGATTAGCGGCTTGGTGCAAGTGGGACTGAGTAAATATTAAATTATTTTGTAGCCGAGCGCCATATACTTAGGATTTAGGATCGTGCTGTAATTTACAAAATAGAACGTGTAATGTAAAGTAGAGAACTATTAAACGGGCTTGACATTTACAAAGGCTGTTGAAAAATCGTCCATATATAGGTACGATTGCGCGACAAACGCACCATTTATTGATGACATTAAGTATACTTTATCATTACAGCCGTAGAAACCCCAAACATTCTTTCATTCATTCGATCCACTTCACTATGTACATCTTTCAGTGTACCTCGTGGTGTCACCGGATCAGCACGAGCACACCCCTCACCTAGAAGACTTCTTCTGGACAGGCTCGGGGGACGGCCCACCACCACCAGACTTCCCTGTACCATCCCCCTCTCAGCCATCGACGCCGGTGGTGCGCACTACTACGGTCCTCGCTACTGTATATTTGGACTCCTATCCACCACAGGTAAGTAGGTAAAACACCACTTTATGCCCACACCTGATTAGCCAAATCCACGTCAGTGCGTCACTAAGCGCCCGTCTCGTAGTGTTCCGACAGTAAGAACCGGCCTGCTCATTGAGCATTCCACATCATTTGCGATCCCCAAGACATGCGGCATTTGTCATCAGTCAGTGTATAGTGACATAGAGATCTTTTACTATCTAAAGTCCCGCGCCTTCACATTTCAAACCGCTTCATTTTATTCATTATTATTTAAAAAGCACCACCAACACTCTTAACGCATAGATGATGGCTGTCTCAGCATGCACACGTGTGTTGAGAGTGTTGGTGGTGCTTTTTAAATACATTGAAGTGTTTTGAATTTTAGAGGGGCGGGACTTTAGATAGTAGAAGATCTCTAACACAAACATGGTCCAAAACTCCAAACTCTTACCACTTTGATCGCAATTACTTAACTGGCCTCTTGTGTTGCATATATCTGGTGGGTGACTATCATGCATCAAGAGGTCCGTCTGCCTGGTCATTATTTAGCAAATAGCAATTAAAAACACTTAATATCTGAAACACTGTAATTCGTAATTTAATAAATTATACAGGCGGTAACAGACGAAACAACGGGTGAATGCATCCAAAATTGCGGTGAGACGGTCATTCCAGACAGTCTTGAGCCGGAAATTCCCGAAGACCGCCGCTACTGGCTGCTGACTGTCATACAAGGGTCCACACCCGACAGTCTCCAGATGAAACTAGCGAGATTGTACCAAAAGGCGTTCCTCAGGTAAGTACAGCACGTAAAAATAGATTTCATTCAGAACAATCCCAAAAGGATGTTTTTACCAAATAAATACCAACTGAGGATTTTTTTCAATGATTTCAGACAACAAGAACGTCATCTTGGTATCATAAAATCCCTAGACGCACCAACGTCAAGGAAAAAACACGAGGTGCATTCATTCGTCGTCAACAATGAAAACAGTTATAATCAAATCGCTTCCTCTAACACGCCGCTAAAATACCTCGATAGCTCCATGCTAGCTCCTTCTATGACTGAAATAGTTACGACAACGAAAAATCTAGATTTTTCCAAAATAGATACTCCTATTGAAAAAGAAGACATTACTCTAAAGAACGATATAAAAGCTACCCGACTTTCAGATGTAGAATCGTGGATTCTAGTTCCTCCTACTGCAGTAGTAAGGAAAAGAGAAGTAGCAGACGAAGAGGAAGGGGAAACAGAGAATGGAGAGTTAATAGATCTGCCGTTAGAAGAAGATAACAGTAATGAGACGCTGTTGTTTAAGAGAGAGATTATAAAGCCGGAGCAGCAACCACCGGTTCAAGTACATATTCAAAATATCACTGAAGTAAGTAAAACTAGTATTAATGTCAAGGATTCAAATCTTATTTTAACTTTCATGTCACTTCATTGTTTGGTGCTCATGGAAACCTTTGCAGAAATGAAGTATTAAGATTCTCCAGTCTATATTTTAAATTACTTTGTTAAGGTTAGGTATGTCTTTGCACAGAGCCACATTCTTAGAGCAAGACAAAATGATCTGGACTACCACAAAATCCTTTCTTAGACGTGACGACATCTCTATTAATTTTTCTTCTCCAGTCTACAGAAACGGGCAGCGTCCAAATCGTCTACGTAGTGCTAGTGGGTGGTCGGGCGGTTCCAGCCGCTGTCGCTGCGAGGGACATGAGACTCGTGAGGGATGCTGAAGTTGCAAAGGAGCTTGGGGCTGTTGTCACCACTAAAGCTGAGCGTAAGAATTATAGGATTCAAGGACTTGTAGCGCAGCATACCCTTTTCCTCTCACTTTTAAGTCACCAAATTAGTCTATCGTCAGACAATCATCATATTCTCCGAAAAGACACTGCAGGGACATGACTCCTCCCATCACGCGAGGGTTGGAATATAGGCCGAAATTTCCTCTATGGAAAGTTCTCGGAAATAAATTCTTGAAATTAAGGGAGAAAGAAAGGGGAGGCATTTGCCTAGCAGTGGGACACAACAACAAGCTAAAAAAAATTTTATATTACTTATACGTTTGATGAAAAAAATCTCATAAGAAACTTCCTAACAGAAATTTCTTTTCAATTCTCGAGATATATTGCTTGGGCTTGGCCCATGCCATGAACGTATTTCAACTGGCAGGCATGAGGACGATAATAATATGACAGACTAATCAAACTATTTTAACGTATTGGGAGTTTGTCAAAATTTTGTTCTAACGCCGGACTTTCCAGCAGCTTACCTGAAGGCAGCAGAAGGATTAGAAGGCGAGGCAGCTTTAGGGGGAGTTCATGGAACAGAACTATGGGCGCTAGCAGTTGGGGCCACTATAGCTATTCTTCTACTACTCGTCCTGTTTGTTCTTCTTTGCTTAGCTCAAAGGTATTTTAAACAGGAATTGATTCAAATCGTGTGACTTTAAATTGTGCTCCCATTCCAATACCTGACCCTCTTAAAATGTTTCAGGCGAAAAGCAATAAAGTCAGCAGCATCCCTCCGTGCATACAGAAATGAGATGATTCGAGAAACAGAGCGAAATCAGTTGAAGCAAGTTCATGAGGAAAAGGATGGTAGAGTGAGTATAACCCAATTCTTCCATTACAGAAGGTTGTTGCTCATAAGGGCTAGGAAACTTTAATACATGTAAAGTACTAAAAGTTTAATCTCCCATTTATTTTCACAGTTAATAAGCGTTGTATCTCCGAGCAGAACAAGACCAAGCAGTACGTTGCTTCCCATTTACAGAGCAGCGAGTGCTTCCAGGTAAGTTTCGGCAAAGTCTTTCGGCAAAATGTTTACAACAGACAGGAACATAAAACTACAATTATTTCTTCTCTAGCTCGTCTACGACGTCGTCTGGAGTATCCGAAGTGGCAACAGTAGTACGTCGTCGACAGAAGAAACCCCACGCTCTGAGATTGCCTCAAAAGAAAAGAGTTGGGACGACAGACAGTTTGCTAGAGGCGGCTGGTCTGGACAGTTCAGATAGCGGGCAACCATCCGCGCCGCAGACGCCTACTTCGTATCTCTCTATGCCTTCTGTGAACTCATTCCCAAGGTCAGTTATATTATAGTCCGTTTCTCGATGTTTTGTATCATCTTCATAAGTAACTTTCATGATTTACGAGATGAGGAGTTGGTTGAGTAGTTTTTTTTTTTTGCAAAATCAACGGTGACAATATTTAAGTACTTTTCCATCAAAGTAGTGGCCTGTAGTGCTCTTGTAACTTTTGTTACTCAATCATCAATCTTTCCAGAGGCAACGTGGTCGAACCTCTCTCCCGCATCCTAGAGCCAGTTTCCGTCCGTCACCTCGACATCGATTCTCCGGTGTCGACGCCAAAATCGACTCGCGCCAAAGACGTAGTACCACGTCGCCAGATGGCGTCTCAGCTGGTGAGGCTGGGCAGCATTGACAAAGACCCTGGGGTCATAGGACCACTAGTATGGGATCTTCATTGCCAGAGGATCAAAGATGGTAAGGTTCACTTAACCAGGGTTAGAGCCCTAACCTAAAACTCGACTGATGACACAAAAAACTTAATACTAATTAGAGAACGTCTAGAGGTTTTTAATTATTCGAAAATTTTTGGTCACGTCACCAATTTGTAATTGACCTAGTAATTTCAATATTAATATCAGGAGTGGCTTAAAATTTAATAAGCACGTCATCAGTCACATGGCGTTTAAATAATTCGTCAATAATAATGACTGCCAAGATGACCATTTTGTTAAATTGAACTAGACTTAGTTGACGAACGGTTTGAAACAGCTACCCCACAAGCAAAATCAGTCAGCTGCAAAGCAAATTCGTTAACCGGTACTGTATCAGTAACATTGATGCTGGTGGTAGGACCTAATGCAGGGTCCTTCCGGACGGCTACCACCATCTTATCATCCGCCAAATAGCAGTGCTCGCACAGTTGTGTTCCGGTAAGAGAGCCCGTGAAATTACAGCATAGAGACATTCATATGTCGAATGCGTTGCCAATCTAAGGACTAAGATTCATGGAATATCTTAGGCTTCGGGTAGGCAATTCATTTGAAACCCTATATGATCCCACAGTGACCACTTACCATCAACTGGAATGTGTGGTCTGCCAACCAACGCCATAAAAAAGTTGGTCTTTCAGCATCCAAACCCTCTAGTCCAGCGCCTTCGGCAACGCCCCGCAAAGACCCTGGCAGCTCCCGGATGCGTCAGAGATTCAATGAGCTGATGGACGATGCTTTCACTCTCTTCGGCAGCGCCGGCTCTGCTAATTCACAGGAGACTTATGTCGTTGAAAAGGAGAACAAAGGTATCCACCACGACAACAGCCAATTTACGACCCAATTCTAGGCTCAGGCCTCCTCTCATCACGAGAGGGTTTGGGCTATAGCTGTAGTCCCCACGCGGACCCAGTGCGTATTCGAGACTTCACACACACCTTGAATTACTTCGCCAATGCGTGCATGTTGCAAAAAAGTAGTGGTAAATTAAAATTGCATTTTGCACGTAAGTAAACTCACAGGAGCTAGCTGGCTTTGAGCCCCCGACTCTCTGCATGCAAGGCGGAGGTGGAACCACTAGTCCACCACGGCTTTTTAACAAAGGTTAACTTACCGTAAACGTTTGTCGCCTTATAGGTGACTTGACCCTCAACACAAAAGGTTATAGCGACCTTGAAAAAACTCATTGTTATCCTGTTGAAAAAACTAATTGTGACCCAGCTTTTGTTTCATAAAATCAATAAGATTACAAATCATAGGCGCGGTCCCTGACAAAGATTTTGGGGGAAATCATGTTAATATTTAGGAGGGGGAAGGGGGGTCACGTGTCACATAGTTATTTATGGCCATGTTTTCTATGGGTCGTGTCCTCACCCCTCCAGAACCGCGCCTGCATCATCAGTGATCATTATCATCAACAGCCTGCAGCAGTTCATTGTTGGACGTAGGCCAAATACTTAATATCTTATGCCTTACTAGCTTTTCCCCGCAACTTCGTATGCGCAGAAATATAAAAATTTCAAATCCTGTTTTATCCCGTTCCCGTGGGAATTTCGGGAAATCCTCTCTTAGTGCTCCCCTACGCTCCCTAAGGAACCTGCATGCCAAATTTCAGCTCTCTACGGTAGTTTCGGCTCTGCGTTGATATGTCAGTCAGTCAGTCAGTCAGTCAGTTTCTTGTTTTATATATATAGATTTATAGAATGTCAACTAGCCTTGAACTGAAGTAGAATTTGTTCCAGAGGGCGAGATAGCTCAAGCCCGAAATGACAACGTGCGTTTGCCGGGATCACAGTACTCCGCTTTGGATACTGTTAGAGGACGCTCTGCGGGAGCTGGGTAAGAAATTATGATATTTATTTTATGACAGAGATACCGAAATGGTTTTCGAATTACGCCTATTAAAAATTAAAATGTTGTGAATTATACCTACTTATTGATTGATTGACCTAGAGATCTTCTACTATCTAAAGTCCAAGTTTCAAAACGCTTTATTTTTTTATTATTATTTAAAAAGCACCACCAACACTCTCAACACATAGTTGATGGCTGTCTCAGCACGCACACACGTGTTGAGAGTGTTGGTGGTGCTTTTTAATTACATTGAAGCGTTTTGAAATGTGAAGGCGCGGGACTTTAGATAGTAGAAGATCTCTACTTACCTTACTAATAGCAGAGGCAGCAGCACGATAGAGGCCGTGGACCGGCCTCGGACGTCGCTCGTGAGGCCTGCGGAGCGCCGCGGACCCCCCGCGAGGGCCTGGGGGCCTACACCGCCCCATGTAAGTTTTTTCATCATACGTAGGCAAACGAGCACACAGACACCTGATGACTCTGCCTACCCCACAAGGGAACATAGGCGTGACGATATGTATGTATGTATGTATATTTTCAGTCGCTCACCCGTCTACCACCAGCGCCGGTTGTCAACACAGCCATGGTTCTTTCCCAAGGACGCTTGGCTCCGGAAGACCCCGCCTTACCTCTCATATCCGCCATAAAGAGCGAGATCCAAAGGGTTCGAGACCAACATAAGCCTAACACGTAGCAAGGTAACGGCACCAGTCTTGGACTCTAGGTTCCAGTCAAAATCAAAATATTTTTATTCAGCAACAAATAGCTGGCCACATCTGGGCACTTTTACACGTCACTTTTAAATGAATGTAACAGAAATGAATTTACCAGCGCTTCCTAGACCCATTGCTTGAGAAGAAGTGATAGACTTTCTAACCTTGAAGCCCACGCTTGGAACAAGAATCCTGTAAAAACCGTTTGCTTGTGTGAACGCGTGCATTGAAATACTGTTGCCACTAAATCGGATGTCTCCGTGTCGACGGGCTGTAACGCCACGAGGGTAGGCACACAAACGTTTCGTATCAATATGTAGGTGGACAGTTCCATAGCGTAGGGGGGGGGGGGGGGGGGTGGTGATGGGGGTCCAAGACTGGGGCGATTACCTTACATCGATTTTACCGAGTTCATTAAAGTTTAAGTTGTACTTTTCTAAAACCGTAACTTTAAGGCTACCTTCAAAGTTTTTATTTTGTTTATTGTACAAACAGAATAGACGAGATCAATAAGGAGGCATTCTTAATCTAAAAAAATCCCGCTGATGATATAAGGCACTGTACTATTTTATAATGCACATGAGAAATCATGATACCATTGTAGTTTTAGGTTTATTTATTAACGCTGTTTAAAACATGTGACTTTGAATTGATATTATGTTGATTGATTGTTGTTTAGTTATTAAGTGTAATATTAAATAAGTACTTGGTAAAATAATAAAAATTGGTTAATAAATCGTGGTAAGTTAAATTAAATAGCGTATTGCTAAAGCCCGGGTCATAACGAGCGCACGTGCAGCTCGTACATAACACAAAAGCAACAAAAATAAGCGCCCTTCGCGTACCAGCGATGCGCCATGTCACTAAAACTAAATGCTATAGCCGCGCACGCGCCTATGTGTACCCCGGCTTTAGGTACCTACTCAACATTTATGATGCCAATAACTGTAATGTAAAACCCAGATCTGCCTGAAACTTTCTATTTCTAATACTTTTCAATAAATCGATTACAATCTCAAGAGAGTTTTATTTTCATAATTAAAACAACTTCGTTGTGGGATTTTATATTATGTACTTATTTAATTGCAATATAAAAGTCTATAATAAGTTTCTACTCAGTTCTAAATATATAGTCATATTTACATACATACACATATATTATCAGAAACCCAGGATGGTGGGACAATATTCCAGTATTCGAAGTTGTAATAATAATTATCTTTGGATTAATAAATTGCAAATATTAAGTACAAATAGATTCTAGTGTGAACAGTTTTTTAAAAATTGTATACATCATGGCCTGCCTAATATTGAAAAAAAAACGTAAAATTAGCATAACACACTAAAACTAAATTAATAATAATGCTTAATGTAACAAATAAACTTATGCATTGTTTTTTAAACGAATAATTTAACAAATTACTAGGTACATAGTCATGCAGATTGCCAGCAATGCTTGGAAAGTAATTACAACCCTGATCAAAATTAAATAAAAATCAGCCTCATTCATATAGTAAAAAACAATAATTTAGCGCTTTTGATGTGACGTAAGTTTCGTAAATTTTTATTCTACTCTAGCAATTACTAAAACAATAGGGGCGCGATTTTAATCGCCCTTAAAAATATTTTACTAAAATAAGATTAGCGTCTGGCGTGATTTGAGATATCTATTATTCCATCTTCTTTTTCTTTTTACCAAAAATAACACCTTGTAAGTGGATATAATTAGGGGGCCTAAAACGCTACTAAAAATACATTTCTAGTAAATAAGATATTTTGTGATTTTCGATTCCGATAAAATTTATACACGGCAGTGTCCAGCTCAGTCACTTTAGTAATACTTGTCTTTTAAAACTTACGTTATTTGAATATAATGAAAATAGATAACTGGCACCTCACTATTGCGACTTCATTTACCAAGTATCTAAGGCCTCGTTCTGGGACCAGCGCTTATTTACGCTTCCAACGCCTCGCGTATCGCGTCGCTAGTCCCTGAGCGAACCCTAAGTCCGTAAAACGCTCGCCGCTTTTGGTTAGGATACTCAAAGCAGTTCTCTTCAGTTCACTACGAGCCAAGAAATAAATTCCATTCATCATTCAATTTTTGCCAATGAGTTCTTTTACGCTGGAATTGTATAGCATTTTCTTATTGGCGATTTCGAAAGGCCCGATCGTTTCGCCTACAAAGTCAGCGTAATATAATAAGACTCTGACACAAGTCTCTAACAAAGGTTTGGCGCCCGACTGCTTTAGCGGTACAAATGGTCGGTAGCGATGAGCGTTTTACTCGTACATTGCGTATGATATCAACTAATCAACTAACCGAACGTGAATTGAGATAGAATTCCGAGCACCGCAACATACGGCAGTTGCCAGCAGCAGTAGACGATTGCATTACATCGCAGTATGAATTTATATTATTACCTATTATTATTTAGGGGTTTTGTAGGGCCAAATGTGTGTCACCTCGACCATGGCTGATCTATTGTGACGGCCCTTTGTAGTTTTGTTATAATTCACCTGAAATGCCCGTTAAGTCCAGGAATTGCTTTGGGCGGTGATATTTTGTATCTCTTTTGGGTGTATAATGTTCCTCCCTAGTGTAGTATCTACATACTACGTTTTTGCACGAAAGGTTCGATGAATTTATATGAGCAGTGCCGATACACGACGGCAACTGACCTGCGATATGTCGTCAGCAGTCTACTGTTGCCGTTGTGTCGAAACTCGAAACGGCTTCACCGCTTCAAACTGCGGCGTACGTAGTGCCGTGCCGTCAGCCTCGACGGTATGAGATTTGCCGTCCCCTACATGCGTTGTTGAGCGTTTTAACAAAATTGTTAACTTTTCAAGTGACCCAAATTTTCCATTCCACATTATCACTTTTGTATTTGTATGGGTCACTGGAAATATTTTCTACGTATATAGTAAAATCTGGGACAATTTTGCAATTGAATCAGAAAGTTGAAGAAGCGATAGACGTATGTTAGAGTCGTAGCAGATGGAAGGGAATGTTCTCTGCCTACCCTTGCCACGCCACGAATGCCATACCACGATTCCGAAAGAGAAAAACCGACTAACTGCATTTAAAAAAATCGTTTTGTAACATTTTTTGTGAAAACGCTCATTTCCCGTCGACCGTCTGCCGCGTTGGTCGGAATTCCATCTAACTCGCATTAAGAAGGGGACGATGCTATGCGCTAGAGCGAGAGGAGTAACGCTCCGCTGCCGCGAATCCGTGCCCCCCTAGCCCCGAAGTCCTGAAGGCAATATTGGCCTGTGAGGTCAGTCAACGCGCGTGTTCAGAGAGCCGCTACGCAGAAGGCACGGGTTGGTGCGGCGCAAGCCTTCGCCAATGACTCCTTTGCCGCTCTTGGGATTCTTCGTCCTGAAAATCAATAACAATAAGGTAAGGATTATAAATCTGTAGGATACTAAGGTATACATACCTTTTTGTGTAATTACATAATGTCTACTGTTCCTTGATTGTGTGGTGTTCAATAAAGTATATTGTATTGTATTGTATACCCATAGTCCATGCCATTATTATAAAATTCAATTATTTATTCTGAAAATTGATGATGATGATGCTTTATTCAGCAAATTGACCACATAGGGGCACTTTCACACGTCAAAAAAAGAATTTACATCACCCTTGGCCTTAAAGTGGGGCTATCTCACTTCTTGGCCAAGGCAAGATGTAAAACTTTTGACAAACCACGGGCGGTAATTCGTAAAGCCCCAGATCGCATATTTATGCACAGAAACCTGCGATCTGGGACATTTACGAATTCACCACCCTGGGTCTGTAATTTAATTACCATTTTACACTTATACACATCAGAGAAAGAATTTATAAATGCGAAAGTAACTCTTTCTATCTGTCTGTCCGATACGCTTTTAACCGATTTAGATGAATTATATGGGTAATATTTCTCGCGGATTTGTTATAATTTATAGGGCAGAAATAATAAGGCTCGCGGCGTAGCATCAACGCCGTATACGCAGTCTATTATGGCTTGATCCACGCGCCATATTAATTTTGTCGTGATATACAACTTTGAGGCCTATGTCCAGCAGTGGACGTATATCGGCTGAAATGATGATGATGATACAAGTTTGTCTGTTTGTTTGTCCAGCAGTGGACGTCTCTCGACTGACATGACATTGATGACACAAGTTTACACCTACTTTATAAATTACTTTTGCGTTTTTCCGGGATGAGAAGTATCCTACCTATAACCGTGAGACTCGAACTATCTCCTAACCAAATTTCATCGAAATCTTTTAAAGTTTTTTTTTATACCAATGGTATAGGCAAACGAGCGCACAGCCCACCTGATGGTAAGTGGTCACTTCGGTCCATGGACACCGAAACCCTAAGATCCCCTATTAGGAAACCATATGATCTCGAATGCGATGCCTACCCTGAGGCCTAAGATGGAATGCCTCTGTGAGAAATTTCACGGGTTGCCTGGATGGCTTATTACTAGACTTACCTGTATAATAGTAATGGAGACCGTATCCGGCTTAATGTCTTCCATCTGTTTGTGATCGTCCTCCAAGACTTGGTCCGAGTGATCCATATTCCTACACATGTACATTAAAATAATCTAAGTATATGAGATGTTTAAACTTTGGTCGTATATTCTACAGTTGACATTAGTTTGATTGTAGTGTTTGAGAGAATATAACGAGGCTTTGTAAGAATTTATGATTATTGATATTTTAATTATGGTTACTACTTCCAAGGGCGGATCCAGCTTTCGACTCAGGGGGGGGTCACGTCATACAAACCCCCCACCCCTTTTTGGCGTCAGGGGTTAAAAATACATAATAGCACTAAACCTGGTCCTGCCAAGTGACTCCCATGACCCCGCCCCCCCGGGATCCGCCCTTGTCTACTTCAAAAATCTTTGTTGGATTATTTACTGTCTATAATTGTAATGAAGTCTAAGTGTGAATACTAATGACATCGACATTAAAATACACATCCATGATAATATTATAAAAATGTGTGTTTATTTCTTATGTTTATTTCAGTTCCAAACAAGCAATAGATTGACAAGTTTAGGATGAATTGCTTTATCTGCATTAATTCAGAATTGCAGACTTAGGCCCGCCACATACAGTCGGAATTCCGTGACGGAATCCCGCAACGGAATACCGAACGCATGCCCGCCATACAAAAATGTATAGACCTGCCACACACATGCAAATCGGAATTCCGAACGTAAAATTACCGCGTGTGTGTGGTGGATCCATACATTTTGTATGAAGGGTATGCGTTCGGAATTTCCGAATCGAAATTCCGTTGCGGGATTCCGTTACGGGAATATGATTATGACTGTATGTGGCGGGCCTTAGTCGCGGGCAGGAGATAAATTGGAGTTTAACACAATGTAATATTGTATTTATAATTATTCTAAAATGTATATTGACACTTACTTCCTGCTGCCGGAATGGAACCTGCCCCCCTCTCCTCGTATTCTATTCATTGCGTGTCTATGTCTTGATTCATGCAGATATTTCTGAAAAATAAATGGTTGTCATTGATACTTTATCCTTATATACTACTACTACAGCCTATTTTGCGTCCCACTGCTGGGCACAGGCCTCCTCTCATCACGAGAGGGTTTGGGCGATATTCCCCACGCGGGCCCAGTGCGGATTGGGGACTTCACACACATCTTTGAATTAATTCGCAGATGCGTGCAGGTTTCCTCACGATGTTTTCCTTCACCGAAAAGCACAGTGGTTAATTCAAATTGAATTTCGCACATAAGTAAACTTAGAGGTGCGAGCCGGAATCGAACCCCCGACCCTCTGCATGAGAGGCGGTAGGTCGAACCACTAGGCCACCACGGCTTCCTCCCTTACCCTTTCCTTATATACAATACAATACAAATACTCTTTTCACCTCAGCAGCTCGAACAAGTAGACTTTGCTGTCAGAAATTAGTGAGCAAAATCGTGTTTGTTTCACTCAGTGAGACAAAGTATTTTTTTAATTTGTTTTTTTAAAATCCTTTTATCCCATCAGACAATCCCATCAGGCAAAGGCAAAGGCTTAAGCCTTGCAGCCACAGTTAAATCGTTCCCGCGCTTTTTCTTTTTTTTTTAATTTGATTACTGCGAATGGTCATTTCATATTGCGGCATCTAACTAGTAACTACTTCTTATACCAATAATTCAAACTATCTCGATTTTATCCGCTCTCTTCTTTTCATTTCTTTTAGAAACGAGGTAGAATTATACTAGGCAAGTCTTACTGCGAATCTATTTTCGTAAAAAAAAAACTGAATGAGAAACGTTCGGATACGCGCAACGCATCAGTACGCCGTATTTTAAGACATTAAAATTATACGTTGATTTAACTTCTGAAGTTCTTACAATTTTCAAATGACTTATATTTCATATAATTATGTTATTTGTAATCATTTTAAACTAAAGTTTTAATTTAAAGTAAACTAAAAGTTGACAAATATTACCGAATAAATTCGAAATTTATCATTGTACTAGTTTCCGAACATACTTTTGGAAAATTGCCGCCATTGTCTCATGTCAAATCATGTCTTTCTTCTTAATTTTCAAAACCTAACTTTAAAGTAATTCTTTTAAAACATGAAATTCAAGTAATAATTTGAGTGAAAGGAGTGAAGAAGAAATGTTATTTCATATTTTTCGTGTTGTAAGTATTCTTTGCAAGTACCTTTTATGTGTTCTCGCTACTGAGGTGAAAAATTGTATGTGCTACTCGAGAGCAATTTATTTTACTTCTCGTGCCTTTGAGTCCTTCGCTAGCTCAAGATTCTAAACTAGAATCACTCGCTGAACGCTCGTGATTCAACTATAGAATCTTTCGCTAGCTCAGGACTCAAACATGGCACTCGAAGCAAAAAACAATTTTGCTCTCTTGTTGCACAAATAACTATTATTGAACACCACACAATAGAGAAAAAAAGAACAGGACCAAAAAGATCAGGAAAACATGTTGTTAGGTATACAGCAGGCGGTCTTATCGCTAATAGAGCGATCTCTCCCAGACAACCTTTGGGTAGTGGATCTTATATGTATGGAGGGTTGAAGTAAAGGAGCGCAATCTTTATAGTTCCAAACGTGGGCACCAAATCGGGTAGGTCGGGGGCGCTGCGGTCGCCACTCCAGTCAAGCCACCTAGGCGGATAGTCTGCAGTAGCGCCTTCAGATGCTGAGGCGAAAACGGTTGTGAGGAGAGTGCGTCTTGTTTTGTTTGCTTATCAGATCCGCTGGACACGTTTTCAACTGTTTCGCCATATAACATTGCGCTACTTACCAAGACACATTCCACACTCCATACGTATATGTTTTACGTCTAGTGGAATTTAGTGACGCCTACCAATTGAATAATTCGGGTCGCGAAGCTGAGAGGTGGGAGCCGGATTCGAACCCCCGCCCCTCTGCATGAGAGATGCCACGGCGTCGATAACATATGGACAGATAATATTATAATCGGTCCCTTTCAAGTTTCAATGGAAGCCAGCACCGATTATCAAATACTAGCTTCTGCCCGCGTCTTCGCCCGCGTGGAATTCTGTTATCGCGTTCCCGCGGGAACTTTGCGTTTTTCCGGGATAAAAAGTAGCCTATGTCCTTTCCCGGGACCCCAACTATCTCCATGCCAAATTTAATCACAATCGGTCCAGCGGTTGAACCGTGAAAAGGTAACAGACAGACAGACAGAGTTACTTTCGCATTTATAATTTTAATACTATCGAAACTCGTTGTTGTTTTTTTATCTAAAAAGACAAACAGGCAGACGGCCCACCTGGTGGTAAGTGGTCACCGCCGTATATAAACATTTGTAACACCAGAGGCGTCGTTTTGTTTCCCCCACCACCGACTTTGCACTACTACTACAGCCTATTTGCGTCCCACTGCTGGGCACAGGCCTCCTCTCTACACGAGAGGGTTTGGGCTATATTCCCCACGCGGGCCCAGTGCGGATAGGGGACTTCACACGCATCTTTCAATTACTTCGCAGATGCGTGCAGGTTTCCTCGCGATGTTTTCCTTCACCGAAGAGCTCATGGTAAATTCAAATTTAATTTCGCACGTAAGTAAACTTAGAGGTGCGAGCCAGAATCGAACCCCCGACCCTCGGCATGAGAGGCGGTAGGTAGGTCGAACCACTAGGCCACAACGGTCCATAGCCAACATAATGGACAAGAAATCTGCATAATTTGGCCACTAGGGGCGCTGCGATCGCTTGACCCAAACCATCTGTCAATTACATAGAGAAATATTTGTTGTTATTGGTTTTACTTAAATTATTAAAAAATGCCGCGCTGTGCAGATCCAGGATGCAATGAGAACGGACGACACGTATTTCCGAAAGACTTGGGTTTGTATCTGGGGCAGGTATAATTGCATTGGGATGTCTTCACTTTCATCACAAATAACTGAACCAAAATTAAAAATGCGGTCAATATTTAACCATTTTAAACAAATCTAGTTAACATTGTCAATAAAGAAAACCCGTAACAATTTGACTTGAACTACAGTGTTTGGGTCAAGCGTTTGCAACGCCATCTGAGTCGAGCTTTGCGTATTCTTGTCCATTACCGTGTCTCTAGAGTCTAACGTACTCACCGGCCTCTCCTTGGGTATCTTCCCCTGTTCGTGCAGCTTGGCGCGCGCGGCGCGTCGCTTGAGTATCCGCTTGTACTGACGCGCGTTCACGTAGAGGAGGGGCTCTTCGTCAGATGCGTTCGCGGCGGCCTCCGGGGCGGAGGACGTGCTCGCGCCGCTGTTGTTGTTGTTTACCATCTGTTGGAGATGTTGACTGTTGTATATCTTGTTATGTTCGAGCTCGAACATAGCAAGCAAATCCGAACGTTTAATAAGTATTGGTAAAATCTCCAATAACCAGTACCGCGAAGACATGAATCATGCCTACAGCTGCGGCCAGCGCATCGCCTCTTGAGTGACCACCGCCAGCTTCAAGCTTAATTCCGTCCCAACACTGGTCGAGTTCACCCGTAGGTTAGGGTAGGCTAGGCATCCTAGAATAGACAACGAATTCGGTCCCAAACCTACCGTCTCCCATTGTGTTAATTAGAATTAAATAATGTAATCTTAGGTCGCGGGAAACCGGTGGAAGCAAGTAGCACAGGACCGGTCTGAGTGGCGTGCCTTGGGGGAGGCCTATGTCCAACAGTGGACGTCCTTCGGTTGAAATGATGATGATGAATGTAATCTTAAATTAAATTGTACTTAACAAATCTTATTTTATTCATCTCTTGATTTCAATCCTCCTGCGTCCGGAAAACGAAGCTATCTCTTGAAGTTGTGTCATTTACGCCCACTTGCTTCGAGCAAACCTCGGGTTTGATTTTTCCATAACAGCCTATCCAAGCATGTGTGAAGCCCTGGGCCCGGGAGGAGACTATAGACCAAACCCACTCGTTATGAGAGGCCTGTGCCCAGTAGTAGGACACAAATAGGCTGTTGTGGTGGTGATGGTAGGTCAAACTAACTGTCAAAGTCAGAAACTCACCATAACAATGTTGGGTTGGTTGACGATCTGTTGTTGCTGCACTGCATTACCCACCCCGGCCACTTGCACCAAATTGCCGTTTAAGTTTATCACTGGAAAATACATGTTGAAGCTTTACATACTTTGGCTATTATTTAAAAAGTCCCTGTAAGTATAGAAATCTGCTGCTGCCGGTACGCCTCCAACAAGATGGAGCGACGACCTCGTGAAGGTCGCGGGAAACCGGTGGAAGCAAGGAGCTCATGACCGGTCTGAGTGGCGAGCCTTGGGGGAGGACTATGTCCAGCAGTGGATGATGATGATGATGAAGTATAGAAATACTAAAATTAGAAGGCGCGCGGATTAAGCAATAATAGACTCAGCATCAACTGCTTAAGAGCTTCGCCGCGCGCCTTCTTAATTGTGTCGTGCTATAATGTCATTAATTAGAAATGTACCCATTAAATTGTGTAAATTCTTATTTCTGTAAATTTAATAGTACATTATTGCAGAGGCCGCCAAGTAGCGCATTGCCGGACGAGTCAGTTAGAAGGCTGAGCGAAGCGAAGCCTTCTATTAGTACGAGTCCGGCAATCGCAATTGCGGCCGAGGTATATATAATGCTTTTCTCAAACAGCGAGGAAATACGTAAGGTCAGTCGGGGCAAGTGCGCCAGGATGTGCGCCTAACATAAATAAATCGAAACCTATAAATATTACTCAACTAGTAGTTGGCTGTTTACAAGGCATAGGGGCGAAATAAATTTAGGCGCACTTACCCCACATCAGTATTTACTACTTCCATGATCGTGGATGATTTGGCCATGGAAGTTGTACTTATTACCTCCATGGATTTGTCAGTTTCGGGGCAAGTGCGCCAGGATGGGGTAAGTGCGCCTAACATAAATATATCGAAACCTATAAATATTACTCAACTAGTAGTTGGCTGTTTACAAGGTATACGGGCGAAATAAATTTAGGCGCACTTACCCCACATCAGTATTTACTACTTCCATGATCGTGGATGATTTGGCCATGGAAGTTGTACTTATTACCTCCATGGATTTGTCAGTTTCTCTACCGAGCTGTCTCAAATAGCAAGCGAATTAAAAAAAAACACACACGACAATAATGTTTTTGCTGGCCAAGGCCGGCAATGGACAGCCTCGCGTCTTCTTTTTTTGAAAGTAACACGAACATTTCCGAGCATGTTTGAGAAAATACTATTTGTAGTATATTTTAAATTTTTTTACTTCTTCTTTTCTGAATAAACACCCTTTCTTAAATTGAAAAAAATTCTTACTATACAATATAGATGATGGAAGTATAAAAATAATAATTGAACCCATGGAAATATCAGGATAGTGTTCTATGTAATTTCCAGGGCCTAAAATTACCTGATTGTAAGCCGTGGTGGCCTAGTGGTTCGACCTACCGCCTCCCATGCAGAGGGCCGGGTTTCGATCCCGGCTCGCACCCTTAGTTTACTTATGTGCGAAATTCAATTTGAATTTCCCACTACCTTTTCGGTTAAAACTTTCTTTCGGTGAAAATAGGAAAACATCGTGAGGAAACCTGCACGCATCTGTGAAGTAATTCAAAGATGTGTGCCCAATGGGCCCGCGTTGGGACTATAGACCAAACCCTCCCGTGATAAGAGGAGGCCTGTGCCCAGCAGTGGGACGCAAATAGGCTGTAGTGGTGGTAATGATTGGTTTGTATTTACCAGCTGGTTGGTGTATGATCTGGTGCTGGTCCATAGTGGGCTGTGGAGCGCTGGCTGTGGGCTGGTAGATGAAGGTCTGCCCGTCCGCAGTCTGCACCAGTTGCATGGGCTGGATGCCATTGCTTGTTCCTGGGACAAAGTAGATTTTCATTCATCAATCCATGTAACACTGAAATAAACAGCTGATTATGATGAACTACTCCTTGCCCATCTTCGTTAGTAGATATAGCCATGGATATCCTGCTTCCGTGCATACAAACTATGCTATGTTATTGGTAGGATCTCAAACTATCTCTATACTAAATATCATTAAAATCGGCCCAGCCTTTTTGACATGAAGGAATGACAAACAAACCAACAAAGACATTTCATGTTTATAGTAATTATTATGACGAATGGAAGTTATAGATGGATTAGTAAGTTTTGTTTTACAAGTGAACCAAAACAAAGCGCACAAGGAGGAACATCATTCATCACTTTGAAAGTAAAAAATATCGAAAATTTGACTTGTGTTAACTATTTGGAAAATTATTTCCAAACAGTGTAAAAATTAGCTATTTACCTTGAAGACTTGACAATGGCAACACTTGAAGCTGCTGCAACTGTTGACCACTGGGTGTAGCCATCTGAAAGTGTAATTACCAAATAATTAAAAATTATTCATTAAATTGCTTGAATAAGTTCAAAAATTCATCTTATCTTTGCAGTTAAGAACCAAAATAACACAACTACCTGGATTTGTGGAGTCCCAAGCTGTTTGCATGAAAATACAATTTATTTGTGAAAATATGAATCATATCAACTTAGTTAAGGCATTTGCAAATGTAGCGCCAACTTGTAAGGTCAATGTCTACACTTACACTTTCATGTTTACACTTTCGCACACTATTCCATTATATTAATTAATGGTCCAAAAGTACAGCTATCCCTTTAATATTGTCTGTACTATACATATTTTATTTATAATAACTTGCAGTGCACATAAATATGCACTACCTAAAGTATACATACATATTTCACATTGTTAGCTATAGTATTGAATGCTGGTCAAAAGATCAAGCCTAGACCTGTGCTGACTGACTGACTGATCAATCAACGCAGAGCCGAAACTACTGGTCGTAGAGAGCTGAAATTTGGCATGTAGGTTCCTTAGGGAACGTAGGGGAGCACTAAGAGAGGATTTCCCGAAATTCCCACGGGAACGAAAAAAAACGGAATTTTACGTTTTAATATTTCTGCGCATACAAAGTTGCGGGGAAAAGCTAGTTATTAATAAAAGATTATCATTTTGTCATTATTGTACTGAAACTTACCTGAATAGTCTGCGCTGACGTAGGTATAGCATGAACAACTATCTGTTGCCCATTAGGGCCCTGTATCATATGGGGCCCTGTGTTGCTCATTTGTAGGACCTGAAGCTGCTGCCCGTTGATTGTCATCACCTGCGTACCATCTGAACTCTGGATCTGAGCATGCTCCATCACTCACTAAAATTTCATTACACTAAATTATATGTATGTAAATAAATACTAATCAGTCTTAACTCTCTAACAGCACAAGAAACACATTTATACAAATGAAATTACCAAAATATGGATTTATGTATTTCCTCTTTCAGTTTACAACCAAGATAACAAACTTTGATGAAATAAAGTTTCTGACACAAGATTGTTATGTTATGAATGACGTACGTACGGCAGAAATTCAAGAAGGTAATTAATAAATGTGTAAATTGGGTTTCGTCGACGCATTTCCTTTCCGCCTATTGTAATGGTCAAATCGTGAACATTTCAATTGGTATTTGTTTTATACAACTAAATAACTATGCTACGTGGGAGTGAGTATGAAATCGCACTTTGCTTTCTGAAAATGATACGTCATTGTACAACGAAAGGGCAACATAACCAAAATGGCCGATTTCAGATTATTTCATCAGAACTGCTGAACGTTTCTATATTTCAAATCGGAAGTTTTCCGATATATTCAATGATACACGTCTATTCCCAAAGTATTATTCGGTCCAAATTGTAAACTTACATTGAGTCTTCTCACTGGTTTTTCAATGATTGGTTGACAAAGGATAGACCAATGGCCGAAGTCAATGATCACGGGAACGCAGTAGATTGGTTCGACGTATTACCACTCCCAAATAAGCGCGGTCGCTGCGCTATCCAATGTTCGCTCACATAATTAAAATCTCGTCTATGGTTGGCTTCTGGATTTGGGATACTCTACTAAAAAAGCAAAATTTCAAAAAAAATATGAAAATGAATATTATAAAAAGTGATGGAAATTGGAAATTATTAAAAAATATGATAAAATTGAATTAAAAATTATACACTGAAGTGGAAAATGATAAATCTTTTTGTTGTTTTTATTAGATCCAATACAGTAAGATTTATAAAATTTCTCAAACAAAATAAATAAATAATATCTTAGGACATTTCACATAAATTGACCTAGCCCCAAACTAAGCAAAGCTTGTACTATGGTTGCTAGACAACGATATAAGTTCTTATACTTACAGGGTCAAGCAAAACTTTGTGACGATATTTTACCCACATAATCAGCTATTGATTCTAAGTATGTTTTAGATTTTTAATTTTTCCAGATGGTAAAAAAACAATTTAGTATGGGATTCAGGTAATACTTATGCCATTAATCCCATACTAGGCCATACAAAAAAAATACCAGCTCGAAAAAAATCAAAACCCTAAAAAACATGCTTAGAATCGACAGCTGATTCTGTGGGTAAAATATCGTCACAACGTTTAGCTTGAACCTATATACAGAAAATACATTCATATGTATATAAATACTAAACATCCATGACTCGAGTACAAACATTCATGCTCATCACACTAAGTTTACCCCTAGCGGGATTCAAATTCAAACCCGCGACCGTCGGAACAGTGGGCAGGATCACTACCAACTGGGCAAAACCTGTCGTCAATCAAGATCAATGTCGTCAAAATTGCAGTACAGTTTGAATATTCTTTTCCTTCCTTACCTCTTGATAATGTATTGAAAGGTTCGTAAATTAACGGAACTCGTTTCCGTATTTTTAATAAAAAGTTTGTAAAATTGTATTATGATTGTATGTTTGTAAAATTGTATTTTTGATTACGAAAATCCTCAAATGTTGGATTTTTTATAAACAGGTAATACTTAAAGTTAACCATAGACTTCCCATAGAGGTGCTAATTTCTTCGAGTATAATTTGCACGCATTGGAAATTTCACTTGATATTATACCTACATACTACCTATTTCAATTCTGTCTTTTGATGCTGTTTATTATTATAAAACCAATATGAAACCTTTACTTATCTAAAAATATAAACCATGTGTTTATTTTCCAATAGATATGGTGGACATTGTCTATGCTTTTGCTTTATGGTTGCCATTGTTGCCAATGCCATTTTGCGGAAGACGCCAAAAGTCTGTTGTATTTGCTGACTTTATCAACTTTATGAATTAATAAACGAATGTTAATATTCAGAACTGAAATAATAAGATGCATTCCACAACATCTGAAGATTTGAGCCGGGATCAATTGGCTCTTCGAGTTACAAATTGCTTAGGTAGGTTATGACTCTAAATTTGATACATTCAACTGTTTTACTAACCATGACAACGAAATGACATTGGTTTATTTTGTTTCAGAGAAAATATTGCGGAACAACCAAAACGTGACAAAGTTACACAAGGAGCTGGTAGAAATAAATCTTTCCATAACTGCTTACGTAGAGGAGAGTAAAAGTCGCCTCAAAACACAACGGTTGAATCTTGCTCAGCAGGCAAAGAGTGCCCAAGAAGTCGTTGAAATACTCTCTGAATAAAGTAAGCTCCTCCATCTGTTAGGTATTATGTATTTTATAGGCACACATAGATCTTGATCCAACTATTAAAAAAAATGTACAAATAGCAACAATGTGTGTTTTTTGTTTACTACATATCATGTATTGTCTATACACTAATTTAGTCACTAGGCTATCCTAGTGACTAAATTAGTGCAAACGAGCACAGTGAAATCATAGAATAAATATTTTGTGTCAATTTAATTTCTATTAAGATCCCAAGTAATCAGTTTCCTATAAGTCTGAGAAACCACTATTGTCTGGGAGACCTGGGAATTCACTAAGTTTTATTTTTTAGGACATCCATTTACTAATTAAAACCCATACAACTTCCAACAAAAAAAGGTCCATTTTTGTCAAAATTGTTTTTAACAATGTAATTTTAGGACAAAATACTATTGGGGTCACTCACTATGAAATTTTGTTTGTTTCCAGAATTCAAAACATGTCAAACACCCCGGCTACACCGCGCAAACAAAATAATTTAACCAAATCATTAGTGAGACAAGTAAACAAAAACTACAAAGAAGACAACAATAATGCTAGTAATAAGTTTTCTGAGCTGCAACAGGCTCGGGCTTTCATTGTGTGGTATAAACGCATGATTGATCATGAGAGACAGAATTTTGGTTTGTACCTCTCCGATGATGTAACTCTGGAATGGTTTGGTAGAACTATCAAAACAAGAAAGAAAGTGACATCATTTCTGAGGTATGACATGCAGTGCTCCAGACATGACTTCACTACTATTGAAAGCATTGACAAAATACAATTGAGGCATGAAAGAATCTCGAGGTTTGTATCTAAATATTGTTGAATAAATACACTTCACACTTATTAAACTTTTTGTTTGTCTATACACCTTCCTTCAAACGCTTTCACTGGCAGGAACCACTAAAGTTTTCCATGAGATTTATGTATGCAGGACCAGAAAATACTAAATTGGAAAAAGATAATATTTCTAATAAGATCTGTTTATCTTACAGGAAAGAGGAAACCGTTCTTGCTAGTCCACTCCATTCACCTGAACTAATCAGATCCAAGCCAACAGCTAAGAAAAGAGTTCTCAGATCTAATTGCAATAGCCCTGAATGGGCAGAGGGTTGCCAGCCTGAAGAATTAAAGGGCGCTGTCAGGAAAAGGTTAAAGAGCAGGCACATTGAAACTCTCTCTTTGCATGATAGCCAACATAAAAGTTTGAAGAGAGCTTGCCCTGATGACAATGACATCAGCAGCAAGGGTGATGGTCTAATGGATAGGCCTAAAAGGAAGTGTTTATCAGTCACACCACCCAATAATGAACTGGGGCAAGGTGACTGCATACCATCAACCAGTAGCAATAATACTGCATCTCATGAGGCCTTGAATGCCCGGCTGCCTAAATTGGCTGTAGAATGCAATGGTTACATAGAATTCACCAGGACTAGAAATAACCGAAGTGCCGACTCTATGAAATGGGAGCGTAAGTGCAAGGTACAAGTTAGTTACTCTGAAGATCCACTGAATGTAGGCGAGTATATCATATGGGCTTTGCATTACATTGATGAAACCAAGTGCAGGAGGAATTTGCTGGCGGCTTTTGAGGAAGTTGCAAAAGATGAAGAATCAAAAATGATTAAGTAACTGTTGTTTTCATCAGCATGACTGTTGTATTAGCTCAAAGCTTTATCATGGACTTTTTTTTTGTATAATTCTATGTATCTCAAATCTATATGATCATGCAGTAAAGCTGTTATGGCCGGCACCTTCTAGACTGCAATGTGTCCTTTATTTTGTAACTATGTGATATGATAGTTATATATTTTTCTTTGTTATAACATTTAGTTTTACTATATGTATTGTGTTCCTGTTATAAGTAGATCTATACAATTTGACAGAACCACTTAGGGTTATGAATTTATGCTTTAGTAATAGATTTTTTATAAATAAGGGATATGTATAGAAGAAAGATACTATTTGTCTTCCGAGGATTGTGAGAATATAACATCATTAGTCATCAGTAACGACAGTCTCTAAAATGGGCCTACGAAAATAACTGTGGTTTCTATTGATAGTTTTTTACGTGACGCTATGTATAAGTATACACTTACAATAATGTTAAAGATTGAATAGAACTATTATGTCACTAAAAATTAATAGTTTTACATCCTCACATGCTCTGTAGTAATTGATAGGAAATAGGAGTGGAAATTATTTGAAAAAGGTAAATTTTTAGATTTTCGCTTGAATGAGATAGATCTCTTTTATACTTGTTGATATCAAAAATCTTCATAAATATTTCCATGTTTTAAATTTTCCTGGTGATTTTAATGTCTAGCATGTTTCCATACCACCGATTTAATTCGATTAATTCCATAGGAATAGTTTTAGCCTATAGTTTAGATATTTGACTTAGATATAAACTTTTCTAAGAGTTGTAACTTTATAAAATTGATTAGACAGTACATATTAGTTTCTCGACAAGTTTTAGCCAGATGTGCGGGCACTATTGTCTAGAACGTTATATAACATATATGTAGTATATTATTAAGTACCAATGGTGCCTACAGCGAAATCTCAAAATGCATTGATTTTGCTTTATTTTTTTTCTAAATGTCAACTTTAATATTAGACCCTATGTTAAAGTAAGACTTGAACAATGCTCATGCGCAGTTGCGCAGACCTGTTTTATTATAAAAATGAGTTTTATTTCCTCATAATGTAATTATGTATGGTAGCATTACTCAAACGCAAGTAGTTTTACTTATTTTTCAAAGTTTGTATGAGATAAGCCTTTTTTTTCGATTGACAAAATGCATTGTTAATTAATGAGATTTCACTTATATCTTAACTATTTTTAAGTTGTTAGTCATTACTTGAAGTAATGGAGGAATGGATTTTAGTTTCATTATGATAAAAAATATAAGCACAATAAACTTGTTTAGATACATCTTAGTTTTATTTGTATTGATAACTAGCTTCTGCCTGCGTGGAAATCGGTTCCCGCGGGAACTATGCGTTTTTCCGGGATAAAACGTAGCATATTTCATGTAACTTTCATTTGTTTTCAATAATTTCAGTAAGGAGTTCAATTAATGAATAACACTTTAAATTGTAAATTATATAATTAATTATTCCCTAAATAAGTGGAGTGTGATAAAACATTATCAAAAATATATAAATGGCTTAGGCAGGGTTTTATGAACATTAAGGTCAAAATTTCACTAACCAAGAATGTTTAGAATTAAAATGTGATAAAAATCAAACTTAACCATTTTGCGTACCTAATTCAAATCGAGACCTTATGCAGTGCGTGTGAAGTTCAAATTATAATGGCACAAAATAACCAATTGGGACCTGTCACTGTTTTATCGATGCCGAATGGATGTCGATCTGTTCGCTATGGGCCCCCCCAAATTGTTATTGGAATTTAAGAGAGCTTTGAAATAAAAGCAAGACCAGCCATTATAAATTCAAATATTCAGTTTTTAAGTTGTAGGAATCTGTCAGCGATTTGGGATTTCATTCTGTCATGTTGCATAATTAATTAATGATGAATTAATCATTCAATAAATAATTGTCTAAATGTTTATTATATTGGTGAGCTCAACTGTTTCTTTCTACCCATCATATCATATTGTTTATTTGACTACCAGAAACCCTTCTGTTTACCCTGTGTTTACAGTAACCCAAGTATCTACTTAAGAAATATATCAATATTTTACCAATATGACAGTATGTCCAAAAATGGAAATGAGCAATAGGGAAAATACTTCAGATCTACAACTACACAAATTGTGGCACCATTATGGCTTAATCATACTTAAAATTATAATATTGCAAAGAGTATCTAAATATCTGATATCAGTGTGTAAATTTGAGTTGGTTTCTTATCAGCTATCACTCATTAGAGAGCATTTTGTAATTGGTATTACAAATAATCTTGAGTGGCATATTTGGCTACACTGAAACTCAAATCATTAAAAACAGACAAATAGTTGACTATTAACTTTATAATTATGGTGATTTTATAGTATTACTCATGTCAATCTAAAGTATATTGATTCAATATAAACCTCATTTTCGTTATTATTAAATAACTGCATCAAACAGAGCTATTTCAGAATTGTTTATATCAAAGTTGTATACCAACATTATTGCACTGCATAATATTATTTGTTCTTGCCAACATCAACATAACAAAATAATATAGTCAAGTAAGCTTACAGATCATATCATACAATCTTACAATTTATTCTAGCAATAAAATATGCATTGCAAAATTTATTATACATCATCAATATGTATATTTTGGGCTAGCCAATAATTTAGACTAGGCATAACAAATACATTTTGGCCATAAACTTGTCTAGACAAGAGTCAATTATTATTGCTGATGGTCTCATATACCAATAATATAAGAAATAGTTTACAGTTGTGGATCAAAATCTGGGCCATCATTTAATGCATTTGTGTCATCAATGTCTTCTTTAGCATCATTGTCAAGTATAGGTTCATTCAACGGTACATGAGCGTTCAATGCTGAACTCTGTTTGGGTGGTTGAGCTGCAGGGGTCACTTTGGATGAAACTGCAACATTCGGCACACTCTTCGTAGTCAGAGCTGCCTTTAACTTTTCCACCTCTTTCTCTAATGCATCAATCCTGTTCTTTCTTTCAGCTAACTGCGTGGTTAAGGTCTCTTTCTCTAATCTTAGTGTCTCTATAACACCCCATTTACTAACTTGAAGATTTTTCAAGGAAAGCAACTCTGCTTTACACATTTGAGTATCAATTAACGTTTCGTTCACTTTGGCTTCGGCTTCAGATATTTTTTGTTTCTGCTCTTTCGCGTCGCTCATCATTTTCGTTTTTAGTTTATCGAAACTGTCTATTTGCGATACGTAACTGCCTTTTTGTTTGAGAAGTTGCATCGTCTCTTCCATACATGTTGTCTTTTGGTCGGAGCATTCTTGGAGCTGCACGCTCATCTCGGCAACTTTGTTTCGCAATACCGTGAGCATACTGCCACTGTTTAACAGTGAAAGGACCAAGAGAATGCATACAGCGAACATCAAGTACATGGGCCAGCGACGCATGTTTTCTATACCCATATTACCCGTCCTTATATGAAAAATGAAACCTATATCTTTTCACAACAAAACAAAAAACACGTCGTTCAATTTAGTTTTATTATTATTTACGAGCGTACCGACCCACGCAACGTTAAAATATTTATTTCTTTGACGTAACGCGTTTTTAACGTAAGTTTTTTTTATTTGTTTGACACTCACGGTAGTGTTTAGAGATTGTTAATAACTTTCAATAAAAGTAGTTTATTACTCCTGTCTACGATAAATATATAAATAAACCCGTACTGCAAACAATTAAAAATAATTCGATTTATACTTTAAAATAAATACTTAAGAGGGTTTACTCCGAAAGTTGGCAACGTCGCAAATAGCTGTCAAATATTTTGCTGTTTTCAATAATTCTGAATATTACTGAAATTATCGCTCTATGGTTGAATAAAACATTAAGTGTGGCTTGCGACAGTAACCATAGGAACACGGAATTTTTAGTATTATGGAAGTAATATCTTTTGAAAACTTTCCATAGCAGTTTCCATGCATTTTAATGTTATCTTATTATTTGAATGCCTAACCAACAAATATAAAACGAGACGCGCCATACAACCATAGAATGATATATTCCTTTTTAATTCAGCAATATTGAGAAAACAATAAAAACAGCGAAACATTTGACAGCTATATGCGACGTTGCCAACTTTCAGGATAAACCCTCTTCAGTCTTTTACAAGCATTCTTCAGAAACTCATAGGCTGCGTTCCGAAACGCGCTCAGAGCGCTCACAGCACCTTGCATCCCTTTTCCTCTTGAAAGTGGAGTCCTAAGAGGAAAAAAGATGCAAGGTGCTGTGAGCGCTCTAAGCGCGATTCGGAACGCAGCCATAGTGCAATCAAATAATCAAAGACAAATACCATTCCTTTTTAAATAAGGATTGCTATTGAAGGAGCTAAAAATAATCTTAAGTCTTTCTAAATGCTGGTATCACTAAATTAGGTCACGTGACCCACTTATCATCTTTCCAAATGCCCATAGACAATCCTTCATCGACTTCTTTGGTTTATAGCCACGAGGTTTTTAGCTATATTTCAATTTATTAGTGAAATAATATAAATACGCTTCGTTTTCTTTGAACAAAATGCCACCTAGTAATCCTTTGCCGCCCAAAGAAAATGCGCTATTCAAAAGAATTTTGGTGAGTGTAGTTGTAAACATATATTGTGGTTTAGTATAGCTTGTCATCCTCGGCGATTATATTGAATTATTAAATAATGCTTAAAGTTTTAAAAGCAACTGTATAGACCATACAAACATACTATCCTTGTGTATTTATTCGGAGTATCGTAAATTCTCACTAACAGCTCGGGTCCTCTGTTTATTCTATATCTTTTGGCCTCGCATCGTCGGCCGCCTGTATTCTAATAATAAATGATCAGAGGTTAATCATTAATTTTCAGCGTTGCTATGAACATAAACAATACAAGAATGGGTTGAAATTTGCGAAGCAAATCCTGTCCAATCCTAAGTTTGCAGAACATGGAGGTGAGTGTGAATTTTACATCAAATTTGATCATCTTCTATTAAATATTTTAAATCCTGAATAAATCACTAAATACTATGCAGCACAATGAAACTCTTCTGTCATTAAGTCTATCAGTGTTGCATGTTTAATAATATTTCTGTGTGTTTATTTTACTTTTTACAGAAACACTGGCCATGAAAGGGCTAACTTTAAACTGCCTTGGTCGTAAAGAAGAAGCATATGAGTATGTTCGCAGAGGCCTCCGTAATGATCTCAAGTCGCCAGTGTGTTGGCACGTCTATGGTCTGCTGCAGCGGTCAGATAAGAAATATGATGAGGCTATCAAATGCTACCGCAATGCACTCAAGTGGGAGAAAGAGAATATACAGATTCTACGGGACCTTTCCCTTCTTCAGATCCAGATGAGAGATTTAGAAGGATACAAGGTATAAATCGATTATCACTAGTTATTCCATCATCATTTTATATGCATTTAAATCATACAAATGACACACTTAGTATGATTTAGCTAAAATAAATTTTAAATTAGATTTATTCAATGGTAAATAATATTTAACCTTTCGCATGCTGTTGCACATAAATAAAGTGTGTTCGAGACTCCTTGGTATTCTATAGTACTATGGAAAAGCAAGAAAAAAAATTACAAAAAATGTGTAAAAATTTTGGCGCGGATCCACATTACGGCATTCGAAAGGTTATATCATCAGCCAGTATTTTTTCAATGCTAGAGTTGCTACTCTATATCATCAAATCACTGCTTAGTTTTGCGAATCTCTAAACCAAATGTAAAAAATGTATTATGTCATTGTGTTCCCAGGACACTAGATATCAACTCTTCATGCTCCGACCCACTCAAAGAGCCTCGTGGATTGGATTTGCCATGAGTTACCATCTTCTTGGAGACTATGAGATGGCGAATAGTATCCTAGACGCATTCCGTACGAATCAGATGAAAGGACCGTATGATTACGAGCACTCAGAGCTTCTTCTGTATCAAAACATGGTTTTGGCGGAGTCTGGGCAGTTTGATAGAGCGCTGTCCCATTTACACAAGTTTCAAACTCAAATACTTGATAAGCTATCTGTGAAAGAAACAAGTGGTGAATATTATTTGAAATTGAAGAGGTTAGTTCATAAAATGCTTTCAATTTTTTTTTATACATTTTCTGAGTCGGACGAAATTGTATTTAATTAGTCAAGGTTTACTGAAGGTTGTTCAGGTCTAATAACCTGAATGCGATGGCACCAACTTAAAAAAAAAATGCAGTCAAACATTTTCCAACATAAATGTTTCAGGTTCAAGGAAGCAGAAGCAGTATACGAAGACTTATTAAAGAGGAACCCTGAGAATGTGATGTATTATCACAAACTTATAGAAGCTAAACAGCTTAGTGATCCTGATGAAAAAGTGGCCTTCTTTGATGTATATAAGTAAGTATACCAACACATAGAAAGAAAAACTTTTGCATCCATGTTTAATCTACACTAATCAATTGAATGCAGTCATGTGGTTGGCAGACATTCCATAAAATTACTATGCACTGTAACATTTGTAACCAATATTACAACCAACTTAGACACAATTAACTAAATATGAATATGTATAAATAGAATATAAATTTGTGGACAATGGATAGCACAGATTGAGGGCCACTGTCCTATGAGGTGTCGCATGTCAATGTCAAAGTTGTCATTCCATACAATAGTGTCAATGTCAATATGACATTCATTCGCAGTGAACCCATTTAGATTTTAGAGCATGGATTGAAGAATTATTAAATTCAATTACTATTCTAATCACCTTTCATCACATCACCCACAGTCAGGTGATGTATTAGCAAACTGTGTTTCTCTCCTTCCTTAAGTCAAAGTAGAACTAAAGCACAGAATATTTAATAGTACTACTTACAGAATGGCCACGGAATCAGCCACCTGAATCTAGCCGGCGCGCAACTCGCCCTTACCGTCATTTGTTTCATCCGGTGACGGAGAGTGGATCACTGGCCCACATAGTTGGTACACACACATTTACAAGTGTTGTGAATTACACACAGACATCCTCGCACGCAAACATTGACACTTCATTCGAATTGTGTTCGAAATCGTGCTTTTATAGGCCGTGTCCGCCGCGTGACTAAAGCCCCCATTTATCGTTTTTCAGGAAAGAGTATCCGAAAGCAATAGCGCCGCGGCGGCTCCAACTGACGGAGGCGCGGGCGCCGGCCGTGTTCGCTCGGCTCGTCGACGAGTATCTACGTCACGGCCTGCACAAAGGCATCCCGCCTCTATTCGTCGACATCAGGTGAGACCTTTACATAAACTCACGCCTCTTTCCCGTTGGGTAGGCAGAGATCATGGAATATTACCTGTTTCTATCCAAGCGTATCTGTCTCGCTTCCTCCACATGTAATTAAAATTGAATTTGAATTGTATGTGAATTGTTACCAAAATGTGTGATTATTATTATTATTATTTATGAGAGGGGACGACTGCCTGGATCAGTCGGGTGATCGGTCCTCCATTCGGAACCATTTCACCCATTTCCCCGGTCTCCCCTGGGATTACGGGTTATCCGTTCCCAGCGCCGTTGCCCCGCTGAACCTTCCTGTAGCGTTGCAGAAACCTATTATCTTTCCTATCGTTAGGTCTTGTAGGTTATCTTCGTCTAGCGTGTCCCTTCCGGTTCTTTCCCATCTCGCCATTGCCTATGACGGGCATTTAGCTTGTAGATGTATTCCCATCTCTTCTTCTCCACATTTTGGGTATCTTGGGTCATCTTTTATCCTCAGAATAGTTAGGTGTCTGTTCAGTGTGCAGTGTCCTGTAATTATTCCGATGGCTAGTCTTAAATTGTTCCTACTGTGTCCTATGGCTTGTGCCGTTCTTTTCCTGCCTATGTTTTTGATAAAGATCTTCGATTGTCTGTGACCCTCTAGACTTTGCCATCTTTGGTTTGCTTCTTGTATAGCTTTCTGCCGTGTAACTCCTTTTGTGATGTTGTTTGTAAAAGACGTGATACTTGTGAGGAGTAAAAACTCACCAGTATACGTGCCATATCATTCCATTTTATTTTTGTTACAGTATTTGGCTATAATTTAAAAGGCCTACAAAAAAAAAGTAACCTAGCTAACAAATGAATATGGTTGATCCATAAGCAAGTCTATAAGCAGCTTGCTCACAAATCACTAAATAATCACTAAATTTGCCGATCAAATCTGCTGCTCATCATCATCATCGTTTCAACCGAAAGACCCACTGCTGGAGATAGGCCTCTAGAGATCTTCTACTATCTAAAGTCCCGCGCCTTCAAATTTCAAAACGCTTCAATTTTTTAATATTATTTAAAAAGCACCACCAACACTCTCAACACATAGTTGATGGCTGTCTCAGCACGCACACATGCGTTGAGAGTGTTGCTCGTGCTTTTTAAATACATTGAAGCGTTTTGAAATGTGAAGGCGCGGGACTTTAGATAGTAGAAGATCTCTACCCAGGCTCGCCACTCAGACGGGTCCTGTGCTGATTGCTCCCACCGCTCCAAATTTGCCGCTCAAATAAATTGAATGCGATTTTCATTAAATTAATCCCTATTCTTCTCAATTCCAGATCGTTATACGCGGACAAAGAGAAGGCGGGAATAATAGAGGACCTAGTCCTGCAGTATATAGAGAACTTATTAAAATCCGGCACGTTTACTGCGGACCCGAGCGAGGTGAAACAACCAGCGAGCGCGTTGCTATGGGCGTATTACTACGCCGCGCAACATTTCGACAATAAGAAGGACACCGACCGGGCCCTGAAGTATATCGACGCCGCTATAGAACACACGCCTACTTTGATAGAACTGTTCATTGTTAAAGGACGGATATACAAGGTGAGCATAAATTACATGGTAACCTACTGCTAGTTATTTTTTAGGGTTCCGAACCTCAAGATGAAGCATACTTACCTTTTTAGGATCCATCGTGTATCTGTCTGTCAGATAATTTACTTAAAAATTACCATCCCCTGCCTGATCTCAGAAAGCACTTAAGAAAAGTTCTTGACATAAAGATTACAGGAAAACATTGATCTATTATAGGTAAGGATTCACAATCAGCCGGAGAAAAAATGGCCCGTCAAAACGGGGTGCCCGAACGACTCGGGCACCCGTTTGGCGCTCAGTAAATTTGACACTTAAATCTTATAGTGTTAGGTTTACTTTTGTAGTAAATATTTATCTTGACACATATTATAAAGAGGCCTTATTAGCATAGTGGAACGTATTATCTAATGTCAGTTTGGTTTGCTCCATATATTTTGACATATTCTATTAGGCACTGTGCGTCAATATGTTAGTATAGGTCAATGCAGGAAATCCTATAAAAAGTCCACGGTATTTGAAATAATACATTTAGAAATCAGAAAATAATCAACGATCGAAACCTCGCCCTTGTCCCGTTTTTTATGGCATTGGTCGGCAAATTTTTGTTTTTAGAGTTTTTTCAAGTAGTTTTTTTTTTAATTTGCCAATCATCTAAATCCCCAGCACGCCGGCGACCCAGTGTCAGCGTACCAATGGCTAGAAGAGGCGCAAGCGATGGACACGGCCGACCGCTACGTCAACAGCAAGTGTGCGCGGTACATGCTGCGCGCGGGACACGTGCAAAGGGCGGAGGAGATGTGCGCTAAATTCACTAGGGAGGGTAACTACTACTACTACTACAGCCTATTTGCGTCTCACTGCTGGGCACAGGCCTCCTCTCATCACGAGAGGGTTCGGGCTATAGTCCCCACGCGGGCCCAGTGCGGATTGGGGACTTCACACACATCTTTGAATTGCTTCGCAGATGCGTGCGGGGTTCCTCATGTTTTCCTTCACCGAAAAGCTCAGTGGTAAATTCAAATTGAATACCTACAAAACCTACTTAAACCTTTAAAAATAGATGGACATTCCTTACATGCAGAACTTTTTCGATGTACGCCACATTGTAAGGAGATCGTCCTGACTCCGTATTTTTCGTATAATCCGAATTAAAATATGGCTAAGATAAGGCTTAAGGCTTTTTTCATGGCAATAAGGCTTTTCTCTGTTTAAAACATGTAACATGTAGGTATATCACTAAATTGTAAAGAGCCAACACACCGGCAGATAAACGTTTCAGTTTATGCCCGCTGAAATGCTGAATTTTTTTATTTTTTTCAATAAGTACATAAATAAAAAAATATTGCCCCGTAAAGGTTTGTCCTAACTAACAGCCGGTATAAAAATGCCATGTCTCTCCCAGGTGTGCCTGCAACGGAGAACCTAAACGAGATGCAGTGTATGTGGTTCCAAACGGAGGCCGCGGCGGCGTACCAGCGTGCCCACATGTGGGGCGAGGCGCTCAAGAAGGCCCACGAAGTGGACAGGGTGTGTATAATTCAATTCAATTCAATCATTTATTCAGCAAATTGGCCATATAGGGGCACTTTTACACGTCAGAAAAAGAATTTACCAGCGCTTCCTAGACCCATTGCTTGAGAAGAAGCGCCGCAACAAAGTCAGCAGGAGGCCTTTTTTAAAAAACTGCACATATAAAACATATAATTAATTTATGGTACCAACAAATTAGCTTCCGATTTTCGAATTCAGTGATACCGTTGCGGGAAATAAGCGTTTTTTCGGGATTAAAACTAGCCTATTTTTTGACCCTGTTTATAATCTATCCCCATACCAAATTTTGTGACAATCCGACCAATAGTTGTGACTTCTACAGACTTATTATTAGTAAAGATACAGAAAAAAATAACAAAGAGTAGGGTGTGCCAATTACATTTATTAAAGTCCGATTAAAGTTAAAAAAGGCCGCCTGCTTGAGTTTGTTGCGGCGCTTCTTCTCAAGCAATGGGTCTAGGAAGCGCCGGTAAATTCTTTTTCGGACGTGTAAAAGTGCCCCAAATGTGGCCATATTGCTGAATAAATGATTGAATTTGAATTTGATTGATTACCTGTTATTTCATTGCAAAGCTCTCTTCTTCCTGATCGATTTCGGTTACAGCGACCGCTTCATATCTGGCGAAGTATTAATGTTGCTGTTGTATCCTTTGGTGCGCTCTAAAGTGACTCGCATAACTTACTTATTAAAAAATAAGTCCTCTTAGGGTAGTTTGTAATTTGAGATTGTAATTTTTATCCGTTTTTAGGGTTCCGAAGTCCACAAAGAACCCTTATAGTTTCGCCATGGCCGTCCGTCCGTCCGTCCGTCCGTCCGTCCGTCCGTCTGTCCGCACTATTGCTCGGAGATGCTTAGTCCTAGAAAGCTGTAATTTGGCATGAATATACATATTAGTTACGCTGACAAAGTGGTACAATAAAATGTTTTTTTTTTTTTATAGGGTACCTCCCCTACTCGTAAAGTGGGGATGTATTTTTTTTTTCTTGCGTACCCCATGGTGCGGCATGTCGTTGAATAGGTCTTAAAAAATATTGTGGGCTTGTAAAAACCATTTTTTGATTAAGTGATGCGTTTGTGAAATATTAAGCTTTAAAGTGCGATTTTTAACGAGTCACGTGCCCCCCCCCCCCCCTGCCAGCTAAATGGTGGTATTTGGATGGCTGAAAAAAATCACGGTTGTGGCATATATAACGTAGTTGAAAGGAAAACTATCACAGCTAAGTAGGCTGTACAAACTTACGAGTCATAGTCGACCAACTTATGAAATGATTAAAATACCAATGATTTTTCTCGAGCGGCAAGGGCGTCGGACGGGCACGTCATACCACAGGCTAGCTAGATGCTAATAAGTCTTAGAAAGGTACTGTGGGCATCCTCAACTTCGGAACCCTATACTTTGCGCGTGCCCGGACACGCACTTGTCCGGTTTTTTTAGAAAGACGAAGGTCTAACAAAATTTGTCTCTTCCAGCACTTCTCGGAGATAATGGAGGACCAGTTCGACTTCCACTCGTACTGCATGCGCAAGATGACGCTCCGCTCGTACGTCGGTCTGCTGCGGCTCGAGGACGTGCTGCGCGCGCATCCCTTCTACTTCCGGTGCGCCCGCGCCGCCGTGCAGGTCTACCTGCGGCTCGACGCATGCCCGCTGCGGGACGCGCCGCAGACGCAGGAGCCCCACACAGGTAGGACGCAGGCCCGGCGCCCGCCACTCGAGTGCAGGTGTACTGCGGCTCGACGCCGGCCCGCTGCGGGACGCGCCGCAGACGCAGGAGCCCCACACAGGTAGGACGCAGGCCCGGCGCCCGCCACTCGAGTGCAGGTGTACTGCGGCTCGACGCCGGCCCGCTGCGGGACGCGCCGCAGACGCAGGAGCCCCACACAGGTAGGACGCAGGCCCGGCGCCCGCCACTCGAGTGCAGGTGTACTGCGGCTCGACGCCGGCCCGCTGCGGGACGCGCCGCAGACGCAGGAGCCCCACACAGGTAGGACGCAGGCCCGGCGCCCGCCACTCGAGTGCAGGTGTACTGCGGCTCGACGCCGGCCCGCTGCGGGACGCGCCGCAGACGCAGGAGCCCCACACAGGTAGGACGCAGGCCCGGCGCCCGCCACTCGAGTGCAGGTGTACTGCGGCTCGACGCCGGCCCGCTGCGGGACGCGCCGCAGACGCAGGAGCCCCACACAGGTAGGACGCAGGCCCGGCGCCCGCCACTCGAGTGCAGGTGTACTGCGGCTCGACGCCGGCCCGCTGCGGGACGCGCCGCAGACGCAGGAGCCCCACACAGGTAGGACGCAGGCCCGGCGCCCGCCACTCGAGTGCAG